>CM073735.1:118724354-118739354 GCA_037113605.1 Calophaca sinica | reverse complement strand
CCTCTTCCTCTTCCTCTTCCTCTTCTTTCCTTAACTTCTTCTTCTTCTTCTTCTTTCTAAAAATGAAGCAGTGATGCCCTATGAAAATAGAAGGTTGGTTGAGCGTAAGACTTCTTCTTCTTCTTCTTCTTTCCTTCTTCCTCTCTTCCTCTTCTCTTCCTTATCTTCCCTCTTCTTCCCTCTTCTTTCTTCCCTCTTCCTCTTCCTCTTCCTCTTCCTCTTCCCTCTTCCTCTTCTCTTCTCTTCCCTCTTCCTCTTCTCTTCCCTCTTCCTCTTCCCTCTTCCTCTTCCTCTTCCCCTCTTCCTCTTCGGTCTTCTTCTTCGTCTTCTTATGTCTTTCTTGTCTTCTTCTTCTTCTTCTTCTTCTTCTTCTTAACTGTGCCTTCTCTTCTGTCTTGCCTCTTAGCTTCCTCTTGTGTTCCTGTGTATCCTCTTCCATCTCTCTTCCTCTTCCCTCTTCTCTTCCTCTTCTCTTCTCTTCCTCTTCCTCTTCCTCTTCCCTCTTCCTCTTCCTCTTCCCTCTTCCTCTTTCTTCCTCTTCTGTGCTTCCTGTGTCTCTTTATGTTCCTCTTCCTCTTCCTCTTCTCTTCCTCTTCCTTCTCTTCTCTTCCTCTTCCTCTTCCTCTTCCTCTTCCTCTTCTTCCTCTTCCTCTTCCTCTTCCTCTTCCTCTTCCTCTTCCTCTTCCCTCTTCCTCTTCTTCCTCTTCTTCTTCCCTTGCTCTTCTCTTCCTCTTGCTGTGCTTCTTCTTTTCCTCTCTTCCTCCTCTTCCTCCTCTTCCTCTTCCTCTTCCTCTTCTCTTCCTCTTCCTCTTCTTCTCTTCCTCTTCCTCTTCCTCTTCCTCTTCCTCTTCCTCTTCTGCTTTGTGCTTCCTTCTTCTTCTTCTTCTTCCTGTTCTTGCTTCTTATTGTGCAGCACTTCCTCTTGTGCTTCTTCTTCTTCTTCTTCTTCCTCTTCCCTCTTCCTCTTCTTCTTCTTCCCTCTTCCTCTCTTCCTCTTCCTCTTCTTCCTCTTCCTCTTCCTCTTCCCTCTTCCTCTTCCTCTTCCTCTTCCTCTTCCTCTTCTTCTTCCTCCTTGTAACTGTTTATTCTTAACTGTGTGGCTATGTGCTGTGCTTCTTCTTCTTCTTCCTCTTCTTCCTCTTCTGTAGCTGTGCTTCCTCATTGTGCTTCCTTCTTCCTCTTAACCTTCTTCCTCTTCTCTTCTGCTATAACCTCTTCTCTTCCTCTTAACTCATTCCCTCTTCCTCTTCCTCTTCCTCTTCCTCTTCCCTCTTATCTTGTTCCTCTTCTTCTTATTCTGTGTGTCTTCCATAACAGCTATTATTTCTCTTTCCTCTTGCTGTGCTATATTCCTGTGTCCATCTTCTTCTTGCCTTGCCTCTTGTGCTCTCTTGTGTGTGTATTCACTGACTGGCTAGTAACTTCTGGCCTTTCTTCCTCTTCCTCCTCTTCTTCCCTCTTCTCTTCCTCTTCCTCTTCCTCTTCTCTTCCTCTTCCTCTTCTCTTCCTCTTCCTCTTCTGCCTCTTCCTCTTCCTCTTCCTCTTCCTCTTCATCTTAGCTACTGTGCTGCTTCTTGCAGCACAACTAGCATGTGTAGACTATTCTTCTGTAGATCTTCTGTCTGTCTGTCTGTGTGCTGTGGGTCTTATTCTTAGGCCTCTTCTTGTATCTGTGTAACTTGTACCCTCTTACTGCTGTGGCTGACTATGCTGTGTGCTTCTTGGCTTGTGTGCTTAATATGCTGTAGGTCTTCTACTGTGCTATATCTTCCCTCTTAGCTGTGCTTCCTCTTATGTGTAACTGTCCCTCTTAACCTAAATCTTGCCTAATAGCTATTTCCTTCTTCCTCTTAGCCTCTTCTTCCTCTTCCCTCCTCCATCTTCCTCTTCCTCTTCCCTCTTTCCTCTTCCTCTTGTCCCTCTTCCTCTTCTGTATCTGTGTGTGTGCTGTCCCCCAACTCTTCTTCCTCTTTCCCTCACTTCCTCTTCTCTTCCTCTTCCCCTCTTCCTCCTGTCTTAGCACTCTGCCTTGTGTGCTTCCTCTTCCTGCTTCTCTTCCTCTTCCTCTTCTCTTCCTCTATGCTCTTCCTCTTCCTCCTTCCTCCTCCTCTTCCTCCTCCTCTTCTCTTCTTCCTCTTCTTGCTGTGTGTGCCAGTGTCTTCCTCTTCCTCTTCCTCTTCCCTCTTCCTCTCTTCCTCTTCCTCTTCCCTCTTCCTCTTCCCTCTTCCTCTTCCCTCTTCCTCTTCTTCTTCCTCTTCTTCTTCTTCTTCTTCTTCTTCTTTATTTGCTTCCCTCTTCCTCTTCCTCACTTCCTTGTGGCTTCTCTTCCTCTTCCTCTTCCTCTTTCCTCTATATATTTCATATTTCCTCTTCCTCTTCCTCAACCTTCTTCTGCCTTATTCTTACAACTATGCTGTGTATTTCTTCCTCTTGTGCCCTCTTATTGTATTTGTGCTTCCTCTTCCTCTTGTTTCCTCTTCCATCTTCCTCTTCTTATTCTTCTTGTGCTATTCTTAACAGCTGTGATCTTCTTCCCTCTTAGCTGCCAAGTCTTCTTCATCTTGTGGCCCATCTTCTCTTCCTCTTCCTCTTGCTCTTCCCTCTTCCTCCTCCCTCTTCTCCTCTCTTCCTCTTCCTCTTTCCCTCTTTCCTGCCTCTTCCTCTTCCTCTTCCTCTTCCCTCTTCCTCTTCCTCTTCCTCTGTCCCTCTTCACTCTCAGTCTTCCTCTTCCTCTTCCTCTTGTTATTCTTCTTGTGTAGCCTGTGTGCCTTCCCTCTTCTTCTTCTTCTTCCTCTTCTTCCCTCTTCCCTCTTCTTCTCTTCCCTCTTCTTCCTCTTCCCTCTTCTTCCCTCTTCCTCTTCTTCCTCTTTCCCTCTTTCTTCTTCTTCCTCTTAGCTACTCTTCTTCTTCCTCTTCCCTCTTAGCCTTCTTCCTCTTCCTCTTCCTCTTCCCTCTTCCTCTTATCTTCCCTCTTCCTCTTCCTCTTCCCTCTTCCTCTTCCCTCTTCCTCTTCCTCTTCCTATTGTGTGTAGCTGTGTGTGCTCTTCTTGTGTCCTTGTGTGCTGTGTGTGGCTAGCAGACTGTCTTCTTGGCCTCTTCTTCTTCTTGCTTCCTCTTCAGCTGTGTAGCTACTCTTCTTCCTGTTCCTCTTCTTCCTCTTCCCTCTTCTTCCCTTATTCCTCTTCTTCCCTTGTGCTTCTCTTCCTCTTGTCTTCTTCCTCCTCTTCCTCTTCCTCTCATCTCTTCTACTTCTCCTTTCCTCTTCCTCTTCCTCTTCCCTCTTCCTCTTCCTCTTCCCTCTTCACTCTTATTCTTCCCTGCTTCTTAGCACTTCTTCTTCCTCTTCTGGCCTTGTGCTTCTTAGCCTCTTCTGTGCTCTTCTCCTGCCTTGGCTCTTTGTGCTTCTCTTTCTTCTTTCTCTTCTGTGCTTCCTCCCTCTTTCCTCTTCTTAACCTGCTTCCTCTTCTCTCTTCCCTCTTCTCTTCCTCTTGTCTTCTTCTTCTTAACTTCCCTCTTCTTCCTCCTCTTGCTTCTTCATAACCTTGCCCTTAACCTTCCTGTTCTTCCTCTTCATCTTCTTAACCTTGCTTCTAAAAATGAAGCAGAGTGAGTGCCTATGAAAATAGAAGGTTGGTTGAGCAAAAAGACTTGCTGTGTGCTTCCCTCCTCTTCCTCTTCTTCTCTTCTTCTGCTTCTTCTTCTTTCTTCTTCCTCTGTAACTTCCTCTTCTCTTATACCCTTCTTGCTTCTCTTCTTCTTCTTCTTCTTGCTTCTTTCTCTTCCCTCTTCTCTTCTTCTTCTTCTTCTTAGAGCACCTCTAGGTTGAGCTTGATCTCGACCGGTTTTCGAAGAGAGGGCCTGGGGTTTTCCATCTCCATGTCTTTGCATTCCACATGCGCTTTCGCTTCTCTTTTGATTGGTGAACAAACATCGGCAGCTCACCCAGCAGTACTCCATGGCCTTCACGCCTTTGAAGCGACAAGCAGCGACAACTTGACATCCACACTGACCAGATCCACTGCTTCTCTGTCTGTAGGATTCTGCTCCCAGGTTCTCTATTTTACTTCTTTCCTTTTACTACTGAGCTAGGTACCCTTAGATGTAAACTCTTTGTAAAGAGACTCTTCACTACCTCTTCAGTTCAGGAAATCGTGAACTTATTTTTGGTTATGGAATTGGAACATTGAAAATTTGAGAAGCAATAATTTTTTTTTGGGTAAATTCACATCTGATTGAGTTATTCTTGAAATTTCTTTGTCTTTTTCAAACTTCTGTAGAGGCAAAAAGTCGTTCATTCTTTTAGCTCTCCCAGAATAAAAGCGTTGATCCTTTGGCCAATCCATCATAACCTGTACTGGGGAGGCTGCCAGAAATAGATCCTGGCTCCCACACTGACCACTTTTCCAAAATATTTCCTTTTAAAATTCTAAAGCACTAGGCTTGCTAAGGAATGCGAGCAGAATAAGCGGGGAATTAAAAATGAAAGATTAAAAAGACAAAAACAAAAATGCCACCAATATATTTCTATCTGAAAAAACATAAACATAAACACTGCTTGGAGACCCAATAAAGCAAAATATCTAAACAAAAAAAAATGAAGCAGTTGATGCCACCTATGAAAATAGAAGGGATTGGTTGGCGAGAAGACTTCTCTCTTCTTCTTCTTCCTGTCCTCCTGTAGCCTCTTAACCTTCTTCTTCTTCCCTCTTATTTAACCTTGCTGTGCTTCTTCTTCTCTAACCTTTGTATTCTTCTTCTTAACTTCTTCTTCTTCTTAACTCTTCACTCTTTCTTCCTTATTTATGTAGCACTTCTCTTCCTCTTCCTCTTAGCACCTCTTCCTCTTCTTCGTCTTCTTCTTCTTCTTAACTACTTTCTTTCTTGCTTCTTCTAAAAATGAAAGCAAATTGATGCCCACTATGAAAATAGAAGGTTGGTTGGCAGGTAAGCACTTCTTCTTCTTCTTCTTGCTTGCTTGCTGTGTAACCTCTTCTGCCTCCTTGCTTCTTAACCTTGCTTCACTCTTTATTGTATGCCTCTTACTCTTGCTTCTTTTCTCTCTTTCTTCTTCTTTCTTCTTCTTTTCCCTCTTTCCCTTCTTTCTTCCCTAACACTTCTTTGCCCCTTCTTCTTTCTCTTCTCTTCCTCTTTCTTCCTCTTCCTCTTCTGTCTCTTCCTCTTCCTCTTTCGTCTTAACATGTGCACCTTCTTGGCCCCTTTCTTCTTCTTCTCTCTCTTCTCTCTTCTCTCTTTCTCTTTCTTTCAGCCACAAAATGAAGCGATTGATGCCTCTCTATGAAAATCAGAAGGTTGGTTGGGCAGAAGACTTCTTCTTCTTCTTCTTCTTCTTCTTATTCCTCTTCTTCTTCTTCTTCTTCTTCTTCTTCTTCTTCTTCTTCTTCTTCTTTCTTCTTCTTCCTCTTCCTCACTTCCTCATCCTCTTCCTCTTCTCTTCCTCTTTCCTCTTCGTCTCTCTCCTCCGCTTCTTCTTCTTCTTCTTTACAAAAAATGAAGCAGTGCCTATGAAAATAGAAGGTTGGTTGGCTTGAGAGACTTCTTCTTCTTTCTTCTTCTTCCTCCCTCTTCTTCTTCTTCCTCTCTTATTCCTCTTCTTCTCTGCTGTGCTCATGTAGCCTCTTCTTCCTCTTGCCTTTAGTAACCTTGCCTTAACCTTGTGCTCTTCCTCTTCCCTCTTGGCCTTCTTCTTCTTAGAGCACCCTCAATGGTTGAGCTTGATCTCGAAATGGGTTTTCCGCAAGAGTGGAGAGAGACTGGGGGTTCCTTCTGCATCTCCATCTTTGCATTCACGCCACGCTTTTCGCCTTCTCTTTTTGGGTGAGCAAACATCGACGGCACTTCTGCAGACTTCCACCCTTCCCGCCTTAAGAAGCACAAGAACGGCCAGCGTCCACTTGCAGCAGGTATCCAGCCCAGCTTCTCGTCATGCAGGATTCTCGCTTCCCCAATTTCACTATTTTACTTTCTTTCCTTTTACTGCGAGCTGGAGTGCACTTAAACTGACTCTTTCAAATAAGTAGCACTCTTCCCTACCTCTTCTGGATTTAAGGGAAATCGTGAACTATTTATTTTTGGTTATGGAATTGGAACATTGAAAATTTGAGCTTGATAATAATTTTTTTTAGGTAATTTACATACAATGGATCATTCACATGAAATTCTTGTCAGCCTTTTTCAAGCCCACCTCTCTAGAATAAAAAAAAGTCGTTCCTTCTTTTTCCTCCGCTCTCTTAGAATAAAAGCGTTGATCCTTTAACCATCCCTTCGTAACACTGTACCCCGAGTACATAGATCAAATAGATCCTGACAAAACCACACTGACCACTTTTCCAAAATGTTCCTTTTTAAAAATTCAATAAAAACCGTAGCTTGCTACAAGAATCTCGAGCGTAATAGCCCCGAAATTAAAAATAGAAAGCATTAAAAAGACAAAAAACAAAAATGCACAATATATTTCTATCTCAAAAACATAAACATAAAACACACTCGGGAACCCAACGAAAGCAAAATATCTAAACAAAAAAATGAAGCAGTTGATGCCCCTATGAAAATGTATATCGGGCTTTGAGCGTAAGGTACTTCTTCTTCTTCTTCTTCTTTCCTCCTCTTTCTTCTTCTTCTTCTTCTTTCTCTTCCTCTTTCTTCCCTCTTCTTTCTTCTTCTTCTTCTCTCTTCTTCTTCTTCTTTCTTCTTCTTCCTCTTCCTCTTCCTCTTCCTCTTTCCTTCCTCTTCTTCCTCTTCGCTCTCTTTCTTCTTCTTTCTTTCTTCTTCTAAAAATGAAGCAGTTGATGCCCCTATGAAAATAGAAGGTTGGCTGAAAGGGGTAAGACTCTCTTTCTTCTTCTTCTTCTTCTTCTTCTTCTTCTCTCTTTCCTCCCTCTTCTTCCCCTCTTCTTCTTTCTTTCTTTCCTTCTTCTCTTCTTCCTCCCTCTTCCTCTTCTTCCTCTCTCCTCTTCTCTTTCCTCTCTTCTTCCTTCTTTCTCTTCTTCTTCTTCTTCCTCTTCTTCCCTCTTCTCTCTCTTCCTCTTCCTCTTCCCTCTTTTTCTTCTTCTTCTTCTTTCTTTTCTCTTTTCTCTTTCTAAAAATGAAGGGCAGTTGATTGCTCTGGATGAAAAACGTATATTTGGTCAAAGCATAAGACTCCTTCTTCTCTTCTTCTTTCCTCCTCTTCTTCCCTCTTTCTTCTTCCTTCTTCTTCTCTCCTCTCCTCTTTCTTTCCTCTTTATTCTGTTCCTCTTCCTCTTCCTCTTCCTCTTCCTCTTCCTCTTTCCTCTCCTCTCTCCTCCTCTTCCTCTTCTCTTCTTTCTTCTTCTTTCTTCTTCTTCTTCTTCTTCTTCTTCGACACCCAATGGCTGAGCTTCGGATCTCACAAAGCTGTGCTTTCTCTGCAGGGAGGCCTAGGGGTTTTCCATCTCCATCTTTGTGGCATTCACGAAGACGCTTTCGCTTCTCTTTTTCTATGAAAAACATCGACCGACGCTTACTCCACTCTACCTTTCCCGCCTTGAAGCACACAGAACGACAACCAAGCAAGATCCTCACGGCCAGTATCTCACTCGCTCGCTCTGGCTCCCCGCGACTTCCCTCGCTTCCTGCTTATTTTACTTCTTTCCTTTTACTACGAAGCTAGGTCTCTGTAAACAAGCTACCGTGATGAGACTCTTCCTACCTCTTCAGCTTTTAAGGGAAATCGTGAACTTATTTCTTTTGGTTATGGAATTGAACATTGAAAATTCGAGAAGCAATAATTTTTTTCGGGGTAATTTACATACAAAAGATCATATCTATCAAATTTCATTGCCTTTTTTCAAACTTCCTCTCTTAGAATAAAAAAAAAGTCGTTCCTTCTTTTTCCGCTCTCTTAGAATAAAAACGTTGATCCTTTAACCATCCATCATAACACAATACAGGAGCTGCACTGGAATAGATCCACAACCACACCAACTCCTTTTCCAAAATATTTCCTTTTAAAAAATTAATAAAACCAGAGCTTGCTTATAGGAATCTCAATCGTAATAACCGGTGAAATTAAAAATGAAAGATTAAAAAGACAAAACACAAAAATGCACAATATATTTCTATCTGAAAAACATAAACATAAACACATTTGGGAACTCCAACGAAAGCAAAATATCTAAACAAAAAAAAATGAAGCAAATGGGATGCCCCCTATGAAAATAAGGTTGGTCGAAAGGTAAGCACTTTCTTCTTCTTCTTCTCTTCCCTCTTCTCTCCCCTTCTCTTCTTCTTTCTCTCTCTTTCCTTCTTCTTCCTTTCCTCTTCCTCTCTTCCTCTTCTTTCTTCTTCCTCTTCTCCCTCTTCCTCTTCTTCTTCTTTTCCCTTCCTCTTCCTCTTCGCCTTCGCTCTTCGCTTCTTCTTCTTCTTCTTCTAAAATGAAGCAGTTGATGCCCTCTATGAAAATATATTTCCGCTAAGGCGTAAGACTTCTTCTTCTCTTCTTTCTTCCTCCCTCTTCTTCTTCTTCCTCCTCTTCTTTCCTCTTCTTCTCCTCTTTCTCTCCTCTTCCTTCTTCTTCCTCTTCCTCTTCCTCTTCCTCTTTCCTCTTCCTCTTCTTCCTCTTCTCTTCCTCTTCTTCTTCTTCTTCGACACCTACCTAGGCCGAGCTCGATCTCTATTGTAAAAAGTTTTCCAGGCAGGAGGGGTCCCAGGGTTTTTCCATCTCCATCTTTGTATTTAGAGCACGCTTTCGCCTCTTTTTCGGTGAACGACATCAACGATGCACGCATGATCTGACCTTCCGCCTTAAGCACAGAGAACTGATAACTAAGACTATAGACACACAAGCAGTAGCCACCGCTTCTCCTGCTTTGAGGAGTCGCTCCCGTTTCTCTATTTTACTTCTTTCCTTTTACTAATAGCTAGGCCTGCAGAACAAGTTTGATTGTAAGAGACTCTTCCTACTCTCTTCTCGCCTAAGGGAAATCGTGAACTTATTTTGGTTGCTGAACATTGAAAATTTGAGAAGGCAATAATTTTTTTGGGTAATTTACATACAGTTATTATATCTTGAAATTTGGTCACAGTTTTTCAAACTTCCTCTCTTAGAATATAAAAAGTCAAGCCCTTCTTTTTCCGCTCTCTTGTAGAATAAAAACGCTGATCCTTTAACCATCCATCATAACACAATACAGAGCGCAATCAAATAGATCCACAACCACACCAAATCCCTTTTTCCAAAATATTTCCTTTTAAAAAAATTAATAAAAACCGTAGTCACATGAATCAATTTAATAATCGAAATTAAAAATGAAAGATTAAAAAGACAAAAACAAAAATGCACAATATATTTCTATCCCTCAAAACATAAACATAAACACACTTGGAACTCCAACGAAGCAAAATATCTAAACAAAAAAAAAAATGGAAGCAATGATGCCCCCATATGAAAATAGATAGTTGGCCGAAAGCGAAGACTCTCCTCTTCTTCTTCTTTCTTTCTTCTTTCTTCTTCTTCCCTCTCTCTTCTTCTTTCCCTTTCTCCCTCTTCCTCTTCCTCTTCCTTCTTCCTTCATCTTCTTTCTTCTCTTCTTCTTCTTCTTCTTCTTTCTTCTTCTTTCTTCTTTTCTAAAAATGAAGCAATTGATGCTCTCTATGAAAATATAAGGTTGGTCGAAAGGAAGACTTTCTTCTTCTTCTTCTTTCTTCTTTCTTCTTCTTCGCCCTCTCTTCTTTCTTCTTTCTTTCTCTCTTTCTTCCTCCTCTTCTTTCTTCTTTCTTTCTCTTCCTCTTCTCTTCCTCTTTCTCTCCTCCCTCTTTCCTCTTCCTCTTCCTCTCTCTTCTTCTTCCCTTTCTTCTTTCTCTTCTTTCTTCTTCTTCTTTCTTCTCTCGACACTCCACCGGCTGAGCTTCGATCTCGGTTGGTGCCTTTCCAGGGAGGAGGGCCTAGTATTTTCCATCTCCATCTTTATCTTCACAAGACGCTTTCCGCTTCTCTCTTTTTCTGAACAAACATCGACGACAATGCTTACTGGCAGACTCTTACCTTCCCGCCTTGAAGCACAAGAACGACAACCAAAGATCCACCGTTGCCAAAGAGATCCACTCGCTTCTGTCATCATGGATTCAAGCCTCCCCGTTCTATATTTTACTTCTTTCCTTTTACTACGAGCTAGAACTTCGGCAAACAAGCTACATCAAGAGTACTCTTCCTCACCTCTTCGCCATTTAAGGGAAATCGTGGAACTTATTTTTGGTTATGGAATTGGAACATTGAAAATTTGAGAAGCAATAATTTTGGGTAATTTACATACAAAGGATTGGCATCGAAATTTGATGTCTTTTTCTAAACTTCCTCTCTTAGAATAAAAAAGTCGCTCCTTCTTTTTCCGCTCTCTCAATTGTAGGCTTAAGTTAAGGGATGATGGTGGGAAATTAAAAAGGATTTCAGTGTGTTCTGGCACGCACTGTGAGAATCGTGCATCATTGTGAATAAGAGGTCATCTACGAGGCATTGTTTTAGCAATTATGTAATCGCTCTATCGACTTCTTTTTAGCCCCCAGACAATCAGCCACTTTGATTGGAGAGATGCAAAGATAGAGTAATCTTTTTTCTCTCTTTGAGAATATGTAATATAGAATTGGGATATAATGACTCTTGAGAAAAGAATAAACAATATAATGTGCATTCGGAGCCAAAAGTGATCTTTCAAGTTTGATTTAAAGCTGATCTTGGATTTAAGTTGAATCTAAAGCTTACTTTTTTCATTGAGTACATGAGTTTATTTCCCTTTTATTTTTGGGTGAATGCTGAATACGATCCTCATTGTTTTGGCAGCTGGTAATATCATCCGCTTTCATCCTGGCGACGTGACAGGTTAAATTCATAAAACATTTCATGTATCGGGTTAGGGGAAATGCAAGTGCCTTTCGAACTCAAGAGGTCCCGATAAAGAGGAAGTTTCGCAACAAGCAAGGGCCAGTAAAAGTCGTAAGAAACCAAAAAGTGGATGCCGCCACCACACAAGCGGTAGAAAGTTAAAATAAACAAAAAATGAAGAAACTTTTCCACATGTTGTGAGCACGAGAGTATAATTCTCGACGATGATGGCGAAGACGAGACCATCGCCTCGCTTACTACGGGGACTGACGCGGTGTGGCATCTATCACCAATAAAAAAATGAGGAGGCGATGTAGAAAGTGAAGAGTCATTCGAAGATGAAGCCGAGCAGCCAGGAGGACAAAAAATGTGGATTAAGAATGATACTAATATGAATGATCGTAATTCTGTGGACGAAGGGTTAGAAGATGATGGTGAAATTCGTAGCCAGAATTACTAAATTCACTGACAAGTCGTAAAGCATTCAAGATGGCCTTCAAGAATATTATAAAGAAGAGTTGTTTCCGATGACTTGCTGCAAGTTAGGTAATCATACAACATGGTAATGTCTATTGCAGCATATAGGAAAGCGTGGTTTTTTAAGACTTGGATAACTCCTCAGAGGGTCCAAAGATTGTCAGGTGGCACAAGAAACTTGTCATGGGAAAAGCTTGCAGTACATGAGATGTAATCGCAAAGATCAAGGGAAGCAGGCAAAAAAGGGAAAAGCAGTATCAATTTTAAATTCGTTGGGTCGATCGTGATTTTATTATCCCAATTAGCATTGATACAATTTACGTATCTCCGCTTTGGTTACCCAAAATATTCTCTATCCTGGCAATCAATCTGATAATCTCTTTTGGTTGTTAAGTTAGCAGTTAAAAGTGGACATGCCAAGCCTCGCTACTTATTTGGATTCGCATGAAAATTTCTAATAAGTGTTGCTACAAATGAGGTAAATAAATGAGTTGGTTTTTCTTTTAAATAAGAGGTCTATGGCTTCTTTATTCTTTTTAGTGACTTCAGTATTTCATCTAACGATTCGACTATTTTCGTGACCATGCACTACTTCCGATTACTTTCGAAGTGGTCAAGTTGTTCAATGTCAGTAAGTTTTCACTTAACATTTTGACCAAAATTAGTTTCCCTTCTAAATTTTTCATCTCTCCTCTCTCTCTTTGTTGCGCTGTATCTTTATCATTATCAAACCAGAGGTTTTGTTCATGCCTGGCTGGCAGGTGTCAACAAGGCACGAAGTCAGCTTCAGAAAGCGGTTCGGACTCCTCAAGGACTAAGGTTACAAAGGTAAGTTTTTTTATGTTGTAACAACAAAAAGTGAGACATTAGAAAAATCCATGCCAGTAATTCTGATATACTTGCGGCATAACGGAGTAGAAAAAGAAAAAGAAATCTCTTCTCTGGGTTTATTAATTGCTTTAGTTCATGTTATCTAATTGATTTTAATTGTTTTAGTCAAATTAGCTCAGCTTTTTTTTACTTTTTCTTCATCTTCAGATATGATTATCATCATCATGCCAAAGTCTCTGATCATGATATTATGTTCTTAAGTAGAAATCAATTGACATGAAACAATGTTCTCATGTGCTAATTCTTAATTTGCTTTAAATTTTCATTGGTGTATGGAACCATTTAAAAGCAAACATATTCCCAATTCTCATACTTATAAAATTTTCACTAAAGTTAAAATGTTACATCGGGCCACATCCAATGTGGCAATATCCCATATTTCAAAGTTGGCTTCTAATCCTCCCTGACTGACTATATTACCTAATCAATCCAACTACAAGTGATAAATGTGCATATAATCATGGAGGGAGCCAAAATGCAGTATATCGCTTTTTTGATACATTGTCTATCTTTTTGTTATTCCTATGACCTGGAAATGATTCACCTTGGGACCGCAATGATATTAATTGATCGACTGCTATATTTTCAAATTGCATGCAAGAGGTAGAGGGAATTATGTTCATATTGGCATGCATTTTACTTGATAATAAGTTAATGATACAAATATCTCAGTTCATATCTAAGTCTAAACAAGCCGATTATTTTATTTTATGCTAAATATCATTTTAGTCTCTAAGCCTGGGCCAATTTAGATAAATAAATATACACTATAAGCGAGGTAGTCAAAAATCGATATTTTACATAACATGGATAATCATTGGGCTAAAATTCATATATATATGTAGTGTATGCAAGTGTGTGTGTAAAGCCACAAGCGATGCACACATGTAAATTCACATATGCATGCAAAATAGCAACAACAAAAATCTTTCATATGTACTCATACAGGTCATACACAACTCGTAAGTCAGGAACTAACAAACTTGAGCTTAGGTAGTAACAAGTAACAACTTCAAATAGGCAAATACAAAACACCAAGTTTTTAACAAATAGGCTAAGCAGTGCAGAGATATCACAAGAAGGTAGGAGAGAAAAGAGGGAGCAGATGTACCCACAGAGTTGCAACTACAAGAGAGGAGATGCACATAGGAGAGACAGTGATTAGAATCTAAGAGAGAGCATGCGGAATGAGAGGGGAGACAACATGAGAGATGCACACGCGAGTGATGGATGCTCAGTAGTTAGGCTTAGGCTTCACTCCTGGTAAAAATAAGTTTTCTAGCAACCTTGAGTCACTTAAACCCACCCACAAAACCGATTGATGATCAAGCCCTGTGGATTGCCTCGAAAATCACCTCTGATCTCTTTACTAATCCTACGCAGTAAGCCAATGAATCCCACCAATTTGACTAGCATGACCGTGAGAGCTTTCTCTCTAGATTGTGCCTCGAGCTGTCATTTAGTTCCCGTGTAGCTTATTTAGAGTTTAGATTGGTTGAAAACGTATACTGAAAATCAACAAATTTACTATTTTTAGAAAAAGTTTATTCATCATAAATGCAATGGCTATTTATTCTTTCAATGTTAGGCCTACATCCCATGTTTATTCTAAAAGGAAAAGGTAGGCATTTGGGCAAGTTAGAGCATCGACTCCAAGGGAAATTGAGTTGGAAGTTTCGAGGGAGTGAAATAATTAGCTGAATTATGAGAATGATGAGTCGATGAAAAAGATGGTGCAAATCCTAAAGAATCAAAAGGGCGCTATAGAAAAGAGGAATGCAAGGATTGGCGGCCGGTAGGTAAAATGTGGAATCAAGCATGATTCGGGAGCGGAGTTAGACCTCTGGTCTCAATCTACCTGGAGCTATTTTTTCTAACACACGCAGCTTATCCTAGATATGTTATTGGGTCATTCCACATTTGTCCATAACGTTCCGTATGTCCAATCATGGGTGTGAGAGGGTGTGTTAAGATCTCCTCGCTTATTGGGGGCGCTCCACCTTTGTCCATGCTTCGTGCAAGCTTCTAAGCATGAGGAGTGTAATGAGATCTCACATTGACTAAAGATATGGCAAAATTAGTCCTTTATAAGGCTTGAACAATCCTCATATGTTGAGCTGTTTTTTTTGCGGTTGAATTAGGTCTAAAGCCCAAATTCTAAAAAACTCTATTACATATATAATTGTAGAGAAAATAGAGGGGGTGGGGGCCACGCCTCCCCCAAAGTGGGATCCACATGCAATGCTCGAGTTTGTCGCTTAGCTTTCTTTTTGGTTCATACCTACGTGTTCTATTTTCCTTTGTGGTTCCTAATATCTCTGCTCTATTTTTTTGTCGTTCCTAATGTGTATTCAAATCTTGATAATATGCACCCAATTCTGAACTATCTAGTGTGTGTATGTCAGCCAGAGATAAGGAAGCTTTGACTCAAGAAGCCTTCTTCGTTCAAGAGCTGGGGGAAGCTAAAGATCCTGAACCTCTCGTGAAGGTGGGACTTGTTTCTACTTTGTTCTCTTTCAACAGCTTTTAATTGGGGAGTCTCTTTTTCGTTACATAACTTCTGATAATTTCAAACATCTGCTTTTAAAGATGATCGCACCTCGTGAGTCTTGCCAGTACCCAACCTCCAACTAACTTGGTATTGATTGTTAGGGAGTGAAAAAACTGGTCATGCAACCACCTGCTAAACTCATTGTAGTGGTTTTGACCTGTGTAAGAAACTTTGATGAGCTGGAAGAAATATAATTCTTTTTTTTGCAACTCTATTCTTAATTTTA
>CM073735.1:118462478-118724254 GCA_037113605.1 Calophaca sinica | reverse complement strand
TCGACAACGAGCTTGAACCAATCTCGACAACGAGCAGCACTAAACTCGACAAGGAACGACGAGCGGAACCAACCAACTCGACAACGAGCTTGAACCAATCTCGACAACGAGCAGCACCAAACCACCCAACTCGACAACGAGCTGGAACCAATCTCGACAACGAGCAGCACTAAACTCGACAATGAACAGGCCCAACTCGACAAGGCCCAATATGATTTGGATTACATCACAATATTTTCTACCTATTATCTCTAAATAAAAGACAAAATAGACACCACAAATCTATTCTATTTACTATTGAAAGAATGTAAGTCCTGGCCGAGCAACGACCTCCCTTTGCAACAAGTGGCAATCTATATTATTGACACATGGCATAACTATTATTTCCAAAGTCAAGTCAAGTCCTGGCCAACCAACCACCTCCACTTTTTCTCCTCTTGAATTGAATTTTTAATTATATCACTTTCTCCAACTTCTGAAAATTTCGTCCGTGTACGGACTGCCACTCTGCTTCATTTCATTTGACACAACCTCCAACACAATGAAAAACCATCAGAACACAATAGCTTTTCTCTCCCTTTCTCCTTCTAACCAACTCGACAACGAGCGGAACCAACCAACTCGACAACGAGCTGAACAAACCAACTCGACAACGAGCAGCACTAAACCAACCAACTCGACAACGAGCAGAACCAACCAACTCGACAACGAGCTTGAACAAATCTCGACAACGACCAGAACCAACCAACTCGACAACGACCAGAAACAACCAACTCGACAACGAGCTGAACCAACCAACTCGTCAACGTGCTTCATTTCATTTCACACAACCTCCAACACAATGAAAAACCATCAGAACACAATAGCTTTTCTCTCCCTTTCTCCTTCTAACCAACTCGACAACGAGCGGAACCAACCAACTCGACAACGAGCTGAACCAACCAACTCGACAACGAGCTTGAACCAATCTCGACAACGAGCAGCACTAAACCAACCAACTCGACAACGAGCTGAACCAACCAACTCGACAACGAGCTTGAACCAATCTCGACAACGAGCAGCACTAAACTCGACAAGGAACAGGCCCAACTCGACAAGGCCCAAATGATTTGGATTACATCACAATATTTTCTACCTATTATCTCTAAGTAAAAGACAAAATAGACACCACAAATCTATTCTATTTACTATTGAAAGAATGTAAGTCCTGGCCGAGCAACGACCTCCCTTTGCAACAAGTGGCAATCTATATTATTGACACTTGGCATAACTATTATTTCCAAAGTCAAGTCAAGTCCTGGCCAACCAACCACCTCCACTTTTTCTCCTCTTAAATTGAATTTTTAATTATATCACTTTCTCCAACTTCTGAAAATTTCGTCCGTGTACGGACTGCCACTCTGCTTCATTTCATTTGACACAACCTCCAACACAATGAAAAACCATCAGAACACAATAGCTTTTCTCTCCCTTTCTCCTTCTAACCAACTCGACAACGAGCGGAACCAACCAACTCGACAACGAGCAGCACTAAACCAACCAACTCGACAACGAGCAGAACCAACCAACTCGACAACGAGCTTGAACAAATCTCGACAACGACCAGAAACAACCAACTCGACAACGAGCAGAACCAACCAACTCATCAACGAGCTGGAACCAATCTCGACAACGAGCAGCACTAAACCAACCAACTCGACAACGAGCAGAACCAACCAACTCGACAACGAGCTTGAACCAATCTCGACAACGAGCAGCACTAAACTCGACAAGGAACGACGAGCGGAACCAACCAACTCGACAACGAGCTTGAACCAATCTCGACAACGAGCAGCACCAAACCACCCAACTCGACAACGAGCTGGAACCAATCTCGACAACGAGCAGCACTAAACTCGACAATGAACAGGCCCAACTCGACAAGGCCCAATATGATTTGGATTACATCACAATATTTTCTACCTATTATCTCTAAATAAAAGACAAAATAGACACCACAAATCTATTCTATTTACTATTGAAAGAATGTAAGTCCTGGCCGAGCAACGACCTCCCTTTGCAACAAGTGGCAATCTATATTATTGACACATGGCATAACTATTATTTACAAAGTCAAGTCCAGTCCTGGCCAACCAACCACCTCCACTTTTTCTCCTCTTGAATTGAATTTTTAATTATATCACTTTCTCCAACTTCTGAAAATTTCGTCCGTGTACGGACTGCCACTCTGCTTCATTTCATTTGACACAACCTCCAACACAATGAAAAACCATCAGAACACAATAGCTTTTCTCTCCCTTTCTCCTTCTAACCAACTCGACAACGAGCGGAACCAACCAACTCGACAACTCGCTGCACCAACCAACTCGTCAACGTGCTTCATTTCATTTTACACAACCTCCAACACAATGAAAAACCATCAGAACACAATAGCTTTTCTCTCCCTTTCTCCTTCTAACCAACTCGACAACGAGCGGAACCAACCAACTCGACAACGAGCTGAACAAACCAACTCGACAACGAGCTTGAAAGAATCTCGACAACGAGCAGCACTAAACCAACCAACTCGACAACGAGCAGAACCAACCAACTCGACAACGAGCTTGAACCAATCTCGACAACGACCAGGAACAACCAACTCGACAACGAGCAGAACCAACCAACTCATCAACGAGCTGGAACCAATCTCGTCAACGAGCAGCACTAAACTCGACAATGAACGACGAGCGGAACCAACCAACTCGACAACGAGCTGAACCAACCAACTCGACAACGAGCAGCACTAAACCAACCAACTCGACAACGAGCTGAACCAACCAACTCGACAACGAGCTTGAACAAATCTCGACAACGAGCAGCACTAAACTCGACAATGAACGACGAGCGGAACCAACCAACTCGACAACGAGCAGCACCAAACCACCCAACTCGACAACGAGCAGCACTAAACTCGACAATGAACAGGCCCAACTCGACAAGGCCCAATATGATTTGGATTACATCACAATATTTTCTACCTATTATCTCTAAATAAAAGACAAAATAGACACCACAAATCTATTCTATTTACTATTGAAAGAATGTAAGTCCTGGCCGAGCAACGACCTCCCTTTGCAACAAGTGGCAATCTATATTATTGACACTTGGCATAACTATTATTTCCAAAGTCAAGTCAAGTCCTGGCCAACCAACCACCTCCACTTTTTCTCCTCTTAAATTGAATTTTTAATTATATCACTTTCTCCAACTTCTGAAAATTTCGTCCGTGTACGGACTGCCACTCTGCTTCATTTCATTTGACACAACCTCCAACACAATGAAAAACCATCAGAACACAATAGCTTTTCCCCCCTTTTCTCCTTCTAACCACCTCGACAACGAGCGGAACCAACCAACTCGACAACGAGCTGAACAAACCAACTCGACAACGAGCGGCACTAAACCAACCAACTCGACAACGAGCAGAACCAACCAACTCGACAACGAGCTTGAACGGATCTCGACAACGAGCAGAACCAACCAACTCGACAACGAGCAGAACCAACCAACTCGACAACGAGCTTGAACCAATCTCGACAACGAGCAGAACTAAACCAACCAACTCGACAACGAGCAGCACTAAACCAACCAACTCGACAACGAGCAGAACCAACCAACTCGACAACGAGCTTGAACCAATCTCGACAACGAGCAGAACTAAACTCGACAATGAACAGGCCCAACTCGACAAGGCCCAATATGATTTGGATTATATCACAATATTTTCTACCTATTATCTCTAAATAAAAGACAAAATAGACACCACAAATCTATTCTATTTACTGTTGAAAGAATGTAAGTCCTGGCCGAGCAACGACCTCCCTTTGCAACAAGTGGCAATCTATATTATTGACACTTGGCATAACTATTATTTCCAAAGTCAAGTCAAGTCCTGGCCAACCAACCACCTCCACTTTTTCTCCTCTTAAATTGAATTTTTAATTATATCACTTTCTCCAACTTCTGAAAATTTCGTCCGTGTACGGACTGCCACTCTGCTTCATTTCATTTGACACAACCTCCAACACAATGAAAAACCATCAGAACACAATAGCTTTTCTCTCCCTTTCTCCTTCTAACCAACTCGACAACGAGCGGAACCAACCAACTCGACAACGAGCTGAACAAACCAACTCGACAACGAGCGGCACTAAACCAACCAACTCGACAACGAGCAGAACCAACCAACTCGACAACGAGCTTGAACAAATCTCGACAACGACCAGAAACAACCAACTCGACAACGAGCAGAACCAACCAACTCATCAACGAGCTGGAACCAATCTCGACAACGAGCAGCACTAAACCAACCAATCTCGACAACGAGCAGCACTAAACCAACCAACTCGACAACGAGCAGAACCAACCAACTCGACAACGAGCTTGAACCAATCTCGACAACGAGCAGCACTAAACTCGACAAGGAACGACGAGCGGAACCAACCAACTCGACAACGAGCTTGAACCAATCTCGACAACGAGCAGCACCAAACCACCCAACTCGACAAGGAGCTGGAACCAATCTCGACAACGAGCAGCACTAAACTCGACAATGAACAGGCCCAACTCGACAAGGCCCAATATGATTTGGATTACATCACAATATTTTCTACCTATTATCTCTAAATAAAAGACAAAATAGACACCACAAATCTATTCTATTTACTGTTGAAAGAATGTAAGTCCTGGCCGAGCAACGACCTCCCTTTGCAACAAGTGGCAATCTATATTATTGACACATGGCATAACTATTATTTACAAAGTCAAGTCAAGTCCTGGCCAACCAACCACCTCCACTTTTTCTCCTCTTGAATTGAATTTTTAATTATATCACTTTCTCCAACTTCTGAAAATTTCGTCCGTGTACGGACTGCCACTCTGCTTCATTTCATTTGACACAACCTCCAACACAATGAAAAACCATCAGAACACAATAGCTTTTCTCTCCCTTTCTCCTTCTAACCAACTCGACAACGAGCGGAACCAACCAACTCGACAACGAGCTGAACAAACCAACTCGACAACGAGCGGCACTAAACCAACCAACTCGACAACGAGCAGAACCAACCAACTCGACAACGAGCTTGAACAAATCTCGACAACGACCAGAACCAACCAACTCGACAACGACCAGAAACAACCAACTCGACAACGAGCTGAACCAACCAACTCGTCAACGTGCTTCATTTCATTTCACACAACCTCCAACACAATGAAAAACCATCAGAACACAATAGCTTTTCTCTCCCTTTCTCCTTCTAACCAACTCGACAACGAGCAGAACCAACCAACTCGACAACGAGCTGAACCAACCAACTCGACAACGAGCTTGAACCAATCTCGACAACGAGCAGCACTAAACCAACCAACTCGACAACGAGCAGAACCAACCAACTCGACAACGAGCTTGAACCAATCTCGACAACGAGCAGAACTAAACTCGACAATGAACAGGCCCAACTCGACAAGGCCCAATATGATTTGGATTATATCACAATATTTTCTACCTATTATCTCTAAGTAAAAGACAAAATAGACACCACAAATCTATTCTATTTACTATTGAAAGAATGTAAGTCCTGGCCGAGCAACGACCTCCCTTTGCAACAAGTGGCAATCTATATTATTGACACTTGGCATAACTATTATTTCCAAAGTCAAGTCAAGTCCTGGCCAACCAACCACCTCCACTTTTTCTCCTCTTGAATTGAATTTTTAATTATATCACTTTCTCCAACTTCTGAAAATTTCGTCCGTGTACGGACTGCCACTCTGCTTCATTTCATTTGACACAACCTCCAACACAATGAAAAACCATCAGAACACAATAGGTTTTCTCTCCCTTTCTCCTTCTAACCAACTCGACAACGAGCGGAACCAACCAACTCGACAACGAGCAGCACTAAACCAACCAACTCGACAACGAGCAGAACCAACCAACTCGACAACGAGCTTGAACAAATCTCGACAACGACCAGAAACAACCAACTCGACAACGAGCAGAACCAACCAACTCATCAACGAGCTGGAACCAATCTCGACAACGAGCAGCACTAAACCAACCAACTCGACAACGAGCAGAACCAACCAACTCGACAACGAGCTGGAACCAATCTCGACAACGAGCGGCACTAAACTCGACAAGGAACGACGAGCGGAACCAACCAACTCGACAACGAGAAGAACCAACCAACTCGATAACGAGCAGCACTAAACCAACTCGACAACGAGCTTGAACCAATCTCGACAACGAGCAGCACTAAACTCGACAATGAACAGGCCCAACTCGACAAGGCCCAATATGATTTGGATTACATCACAATATTTTCTACCTATTATCTCTAAATAAAAGACAAAATAGACACCACAAATCTATTCTATTTACTATTGAAAGAATGTAAGTCCTGGCCGAGCAACGACCTCCCTTTGCAACAAGTGGCAATCTATATTATTGACACATGGCATAACTATTATTTCCAAAGTCAAGTCAAGTCCTGGCCAACCAACCACCTCCACTTTTTCTCCTCTTGAATTGAATTTTTAATTATATCACTTTCTCCAACTTCTGAAAATTTCGTCCGTGTACGGACTGCCACTCTGCTTCATTTCATTTGACACAACCTCCAACACAATGAAAAACCATCAGAACACAATAGCTTTTCTCTCCCTTTCTCCTTCTAACCAACTCGACAACGAGCGGAACCAACCAACTCGACAACGAGCTGAACAAACCAACTCGACAACGAGCGGCACTAAACCAACCAACTCGACAACGAGCAGAACCAACCAACTCGACAACGAGCTTGAACAAATCTCGACAACGACCAGAAACAACCAACTCGACAACGAGCAGAACCAACCAACTCATCAACGAGCTGGAACCAATCTCGACAACGAGCAGCACTAAACCAACCAATCTCGACAACGAGCAGCACTAAACCAACCAACTCGACAACGAGCAGAACCAACCAACTCGACAACGAGCTTGAACCAATCTCGACAACGAGCAGCACTAAACTCGACAAGGAACGACGAGCGGAACCAACCAACTCGACAACGAGCTTGAACCAATCTCGACAACGAGCAGCACCAAACCACCCAACTCGACAAGGAGCTGGAACCAATCTCGACAACGAGCAGCACTAAACTCGACAATGAACAGGCCCAACTCGACAAGGCCCAATATGATTTGGATTACATCACAATATTTTCTACCTATTATCTCTAAATAAAAGACAAAATAGACACCACAAATCTATTCTATTTACTGTTGAAAGAATGTAAGTCCTGGCCGAGCAACGACCTCCCTTTGCAACAAGTGGCAATCTATATTATTGACACATGGCATAACTATTATTTCCAAAGTCAAGTCAAGTCCTGGCCAACCAACCACCTCCACTTTTTCTCCTCTTAAATTGAATTTTTAATTATATCACTTTCTCCAACTTCTGAAAATTTCGTCCGTGTACGGACTGCCACTCTGCTTCATTTCATTTGACACAACCTCCAACACAATGAAAAACCATCAGAACACAATAGCTTTTCTCTCCCTTTCTCCTTCTAACCAACTCGACAACGAGCGGAACCAACCAACTCGACAACGAGCTGAACAAACCAACTCGACAACGAGCAGCACTAAACCAACCAACTCGACAACGAGCAGAACCAACCAACTCGACAACGAGCTTGAACAAATCTCGACAACGACCAGAACCAACCAACTCGACAACGACCAGAAACAACCAACTCGACAACTAGCTGAACCAACCAACTCGTCAACGTGCTTCATTTCATTTTACACAACCTCCAACACAATGAAAAACCATCAGAACACAATAGCTTTTCTCTCCCTTTCTCCTTCTAACCAACTCGACAACGAGCAGAACCAACCAACTCGACAACGAGCAGAACCAACCAACTCGACAACGAGCTTGAACCAATCTCGACAACGAGCAGCACTAAACCAACCAACTCGACAACGAGCAGAACCAACCAACTCGACAACGAGCTTGAACCAATCTCGACAACGAGCAGCACTAAACTCGACAATGAACGACGAGCTGAACCAACCAACTCGACAACGAGCTTGAACCAATCTCGACAACGAGCAGCACTAAACTCGACAATGAACAGGCCCAACTCGACAAGGCCCAATATGATTTGGATTATATCACAATATTTTCTACCTATTATCTCTAAATAAAAGACAAAATAGACACCACAAATCTATTCTATTTACTATTGAAAGAATGTAAGTCCTGGCCGAGCAACGACCTCCCTTTGCAACAAGTGGCAATCTATATTATTGACACATGGCATAACTATTATTTCCAAAGTCAAGTCAAGTCCTGGCCAACCAACCACCTCCACTTTTTCTCCTCTTGAATTGAATTTTTAATTATATCACTTTCTCCAACTTCTGAAAATTTCGTCCGTGTACGGACTGCCACTCTGCTTCATTTCATTTGACACAACCTCCAACACAATGAAAAACCATCAGAACACAATACCTTTTCTCTCCCTTTCTCCTTCTAACCAACTCGACAACGAGCGGAACCAACCAACTCGACAACGAGCTGAACAAACCAACTCGACAACGAGCAGCACTAAACCAACCAACTCGACAACGAGCAGAACCAACCAACTCGACAACGAGCTTGAACAAATCTCGACAACGACCAGAACCAACCAACTCGACAACGACCAGAAACAACCAACTCGACAACGAGCTGAACCAACCAACTCGTCAACGTGCTTCATTTCATTTTACACAACCTCCAACACAATGAAAAACCATCAGAACACAATAGCTTTTCTCTCCCTTTCTCCTTCTAACCAACTCGACAACGAGCGGAACCAACCAACTCGACAACGAGCTGAACAAACCAACTCGACAACGAGCTTGAAAGAATCTCGACAACGAGCAGCACTAAACCAACCAACTCGACAACGAGCAGAACCAACCAACTCGACAACGAGCTTGAACCAATCTCGACAACGAGCAGCACTAAACTCGACAAGGAACAGGCCCAACTCGACAAGGCCCAAATGATTTGGATTACATCACAATATTTACTACCTATTATCTCTAAGTAAAAGACAAAATAGACACCACAAATCTATTCTATTTACTATTGAAAGAATGTAAGTCCTGGCCGAGCAACGACCTCCCTTTGCAACAAGTGGCAATCTATATTATTGACACTTGGCATAACTATTATTTCCAAAGTCAAGTCAAGTCCTGGCCAACCAACCACCTCCACTTTTTCTCCTCTTGAATTGAATTTTTAATTATATCACTTTCTCCAACTTCTGAAAATTTCGTCCGTGTACGGACTGCCACTCTGCTTCATTTCATTTGACACAACCTCCAACACAATGAAAAACCATCAGAACACAATAGGTTTTCTCTCCCTTTCTCCTTCTAACCAACTCGACAACGAGCGGAACCAACCAACTCGACAACGAGCAGCACTAAACCAACCAACTCGACAACGAGCAGAACCAACCAACTCGACAACGAGCTTGAACAAATCTCGACAACGACCAGAAACAACCAACTCGACAACGAGCAGAACCAACCAACTCATCAACGAGCTGGAACCAATCTCGACAACGAGCAGCCCTAAACCAACCAACTCGACAACGAGCAGAACCAACCAACTCGACAACGAGCTGGAACCAATCTCGACAACGAGCAGCACTAAACTCGACAAGGAACGACGAGCGGAACCAACCAACTCGACAACGAGCTTGAACCAATCTCGACAACGAGCAGCACCAAACCACCCAACTCGACAACGAGCTGGAACCAACCTCGACAACGAGCAGCACTAAACTCGACAATGAACAGGCCCAACTCGACAAGGCCCAATATGATTTGGATTACATCACAATATTTTCTACCTATTATCTCTAAATAAAAGACAAAATAGACACCACAAATCTATTCTATTTACTATTGAAAGAATGTAAGTCCTGGCCGAGCAACGACCTCCCTTTGCAACAAGTGGCAATCTATATTATTGACACTTGGCATAACTATTATTTCCAACGTCAAGTCAAGTCCTGGCCAACCAACCACCTCCACTTTTTCTCCTCTTGAATTGAATTTTTAATTATATCACTTTCTCCAACTTCTGAAAATTTCGTCCGTGTACGGACTGCCACTCTGCTTCATTTCATTTGACACAACCTCCAACACAATGAAAAACCATCAGAACACAATAGGTTTTCTCTCCCTTTCTCCTTCTAACCAACTCGACAACGAGCGGAACCAACCAACTCGACAACTCGCTGCACCAACCAACTCGTCAACGTGCTTCATTTCATTTTACACAACCTCCAACACAATGAAAAACCATCAGAACACAATAGCTTTTCTCTCCTTTCTCCTTCTAACCAACTCGACAACGAGCGGAACCAACCAACTCGACAACGAGCTGAACAAACCAACTCGACAACGAGCTTGAAAGAATCTCGACAACGAGCAGCACTAAACCAACCAACTCGACAACGAGCAGAACCAACCAACTCGACAACGAGCTTGAACCAATCTCGACAACGACCAGGAACAACCAACTCGACAACGAGCAGAACCAACCAACTCATCAACGAGCTGGAACCAATCTCGTCAACGAGCAGCACTAAACTCGACAATGAACGACGAGCGGAACCAACCAACTCGACAACGAGCTGAACCAACCAACTCGACACCGAGAAGCACCAAACCAACCAACCAACTCGACAACGAGCTGAACCAACCAACTCGACAACGAGCTTGAACAAATCTCGACAACGAGCAGCACTAAACTCGACAATGAACGACGAGCGGAACCAACCAACTCGACAACGAGCAGCACCAAACCACCCAACTCGACAACGAGCAGCACTAAACTCGACAATGAACAGGCCCAACTCGACAAGGCCCAATATGATTTGGATTACATCACAATATTTTCTACCTATTATCTCTAAATAAAAGACAAAATAGACACCACAAATCTATTCTATTTACTGTTGAAAGAATGTAAGTCCTGGCCGAGCAACGACCTCCCTTTGCAACAAGTGGCAATCTATATTATTGACACTTGGCATAACTATTATTTCCAAAGTCAAGTCAAGTCCTGGCCAACCAACCACCTCCACTTTTTCTCCTCTTAAATTGAATTTTTAATTATATCACTTTCTCCAACTTCTGAAAATTTCGTCCGTGTACGGACTGCCACTCTGCTTCATTTCATTTGACACAACCTCCAACACAATGAAAAACCATCAGAACACAATAGCTTTTCTCTCCCTTTCTCCTTCTAACCAACTCGACAACGAGCGGAACCAACCAACTCGACAACGAGCTGAACAAACCAACTCGACAACGAGCGGCACTAAACCAACCAACTCGACAACGAGCAGAACCAACCAACTCGACAACGAGCTTGAACAAATCTCGACAACGACCAGAAACAACCAACTCGACAACGAGCAGAACCAACCAACTCATCAACGAGCTGGAACCAATCTCGACAACGAGCAGCACTAAACCAACCAATCTCGACAACGAGCAGCACTAAACCAACCAACTCGACAACGAGCAGAACCAACCAACTCGACAACGAGCTTGAACCAATCTCGACAACGAGCAGCACTAAACTCGACAATGAACAGGCCCAACTCGACAAGGCCCAATATGATTTGGATTACATCACAATATTTTCTACCTATTATCTCTAAATAAAAGACAAAATAGACACCACAAATCTATTCTATTTACTGTTGAAAGAATGTAAGTCCTGGCCGAGCAACGACCTCCCTTTGCAACAAGTGGCAATCTATATTATTGACACTTGGCATAACTATTATTTCCAACGTCAAGTCAAGTCCTGGCCAACCAACCACCTCCACTTTTTCTCCTCTTCAATTGAATTTTTAATTATATCACTTTCTCCAACTTCTGAAAATTTCGTCCGTGTACGGACTGCCACTCTGCTTCATTTCATTTGACACAACCTCCAACACAATGAAAAACCATCAGAACACAATAGCTTTTCTCTCCCTTTCTCCTTCTAACCAACTCGACAACGAGCGGAACCAACCAACTCGACAACGAGCTGAACAAACCAACTCGACAACGAGCGGCACTAAACCAACCAACTCGACAACGAGCAGAACCAACCAACTCGACAACGAGCTTGAACAAATCTCGACAACGACCAGAAACAACCAACTCGACAACGAGCAGAACCAACCAACTCATCAACGAGCTGGAACCAATCTCGACAACGAGCAGCACTAAACCAACCAATCTCGACAACGAGCAGCACTAAACCAACCAACTCGACAACGAGCAGAACCAACCAACTCGACAACGAGCTTGAACCAATCTCGACAACGAGCAGCACTAAACTCGACAAGGAACGACGAGCGGAACCAACCAACTCGACAACGAGCTTGAACCAATCTCGACAACGAGCAGCACCAAACCACCCAACTCGACAACGAGCTGGAACCAATCTCGACAACGAGCAGCACTAAACTCGACAATGAACAGGCCCAACTCGACAAGGCCCAATATGATTTGGATTACATCACAATATTTTCTACCTATTATCTCTAAATAAAAGACAAAATAGACACCACAAATCTATTCTATTTACTATTGAAAGAATGTAAGTCCTGGCCGAGCAACGACCTCCCTTTGCAACAAGTGGCAATCTATATTATTGACACATGGCATAACTATTATTTACAAAGTCAAGTCAAGTCCTGGCCAACCAACCACCTCCACTTTTTCTCCTCTTGAATTGAATTTTTAATTATATCACTTTCTCCAACTTCTGAAAATTTCGTCCGTGTACGGACTGCCACTCTGCTTCATTTCATTTGACACAACCTCCAACACAATGAAAAACCATCAGAACACAATAGCTTTTCTCTCCCTTTCTCCTTCTAACCAACTCGACAACGAGCGGAACCAACCAACTCGACAACGAGCTGAACAAACCAACTCGACAACGAGCAGCACTAAACCAACCAACTCGACAACGAGCAGAACCAACCAACTCGACAACGAGCTTGAACAAATCTCGACAACGACCAGAACCAACCAACTCGACAACGACCAGAAACAACCAACTCGACAACTAGCTGAACCAACCAACTCGTCAACGTGCTTCATTTCATTTTACACAACCTCCAACACAATGAAAAACCATCAGAACACAATAGCTTTTCTCTCCCTTTCTCCTTCTAACCAACTCGACAACGAGCGGAACCAACCAACTCGACAACGAGCTGAACAAACCAACTCGACAACGAGCAGCACTAAACCAACCAACTCGACAACGAGCAGAACCAACCAACTCGACAACGAGCTTGAACAAATCTCGACAACGACCAGAAACAACCAACTCGACAACGAGCAGAACCAACCAACTCATCAACGAGCTGGAACCAATCTCGACAACGAGCAGCACTAAACCAACCAATCTCGACAACGAGCAGCACTAAACCAACCAACTCGACAACGAGCAGAACCAACCAACTCGACAACGAGCTTGAACCAATCTCGACAACGAGCAGCACCAAACCACCCAACTCGACAACGAGCTGGAACCAATCTCGACAACGAGCAGCACTAAACTCGACAATGAACAGGCCCAACTCGACAAGGCCCAATATGATTTGGATTACATCACAATATTTTCTACCTATTATCTCTAAATAAAAGACAAAATAGACACCACAAATCTATTCTATTTACTATTGAAAGAATGTAAGTCCTGGCCGAGCAACGACCTCCCTTTGCAACAAGTGGCAATCTATATTATTGACACATGGCATAACTATTATTTCCAAAGTCAAGTCAAGTCCTGGCCAACCAACCACCTCCACTTTTTCTCCTCTTGAATTGAATTTTTAATTATATCACTTTCTCCAACTTCTGAAAATTTCGTCCGTGTACGGACTGCCACTCTGCTTCATTTCATTTGACACAACCTCCAACACAATGAAAAACCATCAGAACACAATAGCTTTTCTCTCCCTTTCTCCTTCTAACCAACTCGACAACGAGCGGAACCAACCAACTCGACAACGAGCTGAACAAACCAACTCGACAACGAGCAGCACTAAACCAACCAACTCGACAACGAGCAGAACCAACCAACTCGACAACGAGCTTGAACAAATCTCGACAACGACCAGAACCAACCAACTCGACAACGACCAGAAACAACCAACTCGACAACTAAGCTGAACCAACCAACTCGTCAACGTGCTTCATTTCATTTGACACAACCTCCAACACAATGAAAAACCATCAGAACACAATAGGTTTTCTCTCCCTTTCTCCTTCTAACCAACTCGACAACGAGCGGAACCAACCAACTCGACAACGAGCTGAACCAACCAACTCGACAACGAGCAGCACTAAACCAACCAACTCGACAACGAGCAGAACCAACCAACTCGACAACGAGCTTGAACAAATCTCGACAACGACCAGAAACAACCAACTCGACAACGAGCAGAACCAACCAACTCATCAACGAGCTGGAACCAATCTCGACAACGAGCAGCACTAAACCAACCAATCTCGACAACGAGCAGCACTAAACCAACCAACTCGACAACGAGCAGAACCAACCAACTCGACAACGAGCTTGAACCAATCTCGACAACGAGCAGCACTAAACCAACCAACTCGACAACGAGCTGGAACCAATCTCGACAACGAGCAGCACTAAACTCGACAATGAACAGGCCCAACTCGACAAGGCCCAATATGATTTGGATTACATCACAATATTTTCTACCTATTATCTCTAAATAAAAGACAAAATAGACACCACAAATCTATTCTATTTACTGTTGAAAGAATGTAAGTCCTGGCCGAGCAACGACCTCCCTTTGCAACAAGTGGCAATCTATATTATTGACACATGGCATAACTATTATTTACAAAGTCAAGTCAAGTCCTGGCCAACCAACCACCTCCACTTTTTCTCCTCTTGAATTGAATTTTTAATTATATCACTTTCTCCAACTTCTGAAAATTTCGTCCGTGTACGGACTGCCACTCTGCTTCATTTCATTTGACACAACCTCCAACACAATGAAAAACCATCAGAACACAATAGCTTTTCTCTCCCTTTCTCCTTCTAACCAACTCGACAACGAGCGGAACCAACCAACTCGACAACGAGCTGAACAAACCAACTCGACAACGAGCAGCACTAAACCAACCAACTCGACAACGAGCAGAACCAACCAACTCGACAACGAGCTTGAACAAATCTCGACAACGACCAGAACCAACCAACTCGACAACGACCAGAAACAACCAACTCGACAACTAGCTGAACCAACCAACTCGTCAACGTGCTTCATTTCATTTTACACAACCTCCAACACAATGAAAAACCATCAGAACACAATAGCTTTTCTCTCCCTTTCTCCTTCTAACCAACTCGACAACGAGCGGAACCAACCAACTCGACAACGAGCTGAACAAACCAACTCGACAACGAGCAGCACTAAACCAACCAACTCGACAACGAGCAGAACCAACCAACTCGACAACGAGCTTGAACAAATCTCGACAACGACCAGAAACAACCAACTCGACAACGAGCAGAACCAACCAACTAATCAACGAGCTGGAACCAATCTCGACAACGGGCAGCACTAAACCAACCAATCTCGACAACGAGCAGCACTAAACCAACCAACTCGACAACGAGCAGAACCAACCAACTCGACAACGAGCTTGAACCAATCTCGACAACGAGCAGCACTAAACTCGACAATGAACAGGCCCAACTCGACAAGGCCCAATATGATTTGGATTACATCACAATATTTTCTACCTATTATCTCTAAATAAAAGACAAAATAGACACCACAAATCTATTCTATTTACTATTGAAAGAATGTAAGTCCTGGCCGAGCAACGACCTCCCTTTGCAACAAGTGGCAATCTATATTATTGACACATGGCATAACTATTATTTCCAAAGTCAAGTCAAGTCCTGGCCAACCAACCACCTCCACTTTTTCTCCTCTTAAATTGAATTTTTAATTATATCACTTTCTCCAACTTCTGAAAATTTCGTCCGTGTACGGACTGCCACTCTGCTTCATTTCATTTGACACAACCTCCAACACAATGAAAAACCATCAGAACACAATAGCTTTTCTCTCCCTTTCTCCTTCTAACCAACTCGACAACGAGCGGAACCAACCAACTCGACAACGAGCTGAACAAACCAACTCGACAACGAGCGGCACTAAACCAACCAACTCGACAACGAGCAGAACCAACCAACTCGACAACGAGCTTGAACAAATCTCGACAACGACCAGAAACAACCAACTCGACAACGAGCAGAACCAACCAACTCATCAACGAGCTGGAACCAATCTCGACAACGAGCAGCACTAAACCAACCAATCTCGACAACGAGCAGCACTAAACCAACCAACTCGACAACGAGCAGAACCAACCAACTCGACAACGAGCTTGAACCAATCTCGACAACGAGCAGCACTAAACTCGACAAGGAACGACGAGCGGAACCAACCAACTCGACAACGAGCTTGAACCAATCTCGACAACGAGCTGGAACCAATCTCGACAACGAGCAGCACTAAACTCGACAATGAACAGGCCCAACTCGACAAGGCCCAATATGATTTGGATTACATCACAATATTTTCTACCTATTATCTCTAAATAAAAGACAAAATAGACACCACAAATGCAACAAGTGCATTCTATATTATTGACACATGGCATAATTATTATTTACAAAGTCAAGTCAAGTCCTGGCCAACCAGCAGCACTAAACCAACCAACTCGACAACGAGCTGAACCAACCAACTCGACAACGAGCTCGACACATGGCATAACTATTATTTCCAAAGTCAAGTCCTGGCCAACCAAGAGCTCGACACATGGCATAACTATTATTTCCAAAGTCAAGTCAAGTCCTGGCCAACCAACCACCTCCACTTTTTCTCCTCTTAAATTGAATTTTTAATTATATCACTTTCTCCAACTTCTGAAAATTTCGTCCGTGTACGGACTGCCACTCTGCTTCATTTCATTTGACACAACCTCCAACACAATGAAAAACCATCAGAACACAATAGCTTTTCTCTCCCTTTCTCCTTCTAACCAACTCGACAACGAGCAGAACCAACCAACTCGACAACGAGCTGAACCAACCAACTCGACAACGAGCTCGAACCAATCTCGGCAACGACCAGAACCAACCAACTCGACAACGAGCAGCACTAAACCAACTAACTCGACAACGAGCTTGAACCAATCTCGGCAACGACCAGCACTAAACCAACCAACTCGACAACGAGCAGCACTAAACTCGACAATGAACAGGCCCAACTCGACAAGGCCCAATATGATTTGGATTATATCACAATATTTTCTACCTATTATCTCTAAGTAAAGGACAAAATAGACACCACAAATCTATTCTATTTACTATTGAAAGAATGTAAGTCCTGGCCGAGCAACGACCTCCCTTTGCAACAAGTGGCAATCTATATTATTGACACATGGCATAACTATTATTTACAAAGTCAAGTCAAGTCCTGGCCAACCAACCACCTCCACTTTTTCTCCTCTTGAATTGAATTTTTAATTATATCACTTTCTCCAACTTCTGAAAATTTCGTCCGTGTACGGACTGCCACTCTGCTTCATTTCATTTGACACAACCTCCAACACAATGAAAAACCATCAGAACACAATAGCTTTTCTCTCCCTTTCTCCTTCTAACCAACTCGACAACGAGCGGAACCAACCAACTCGACAACGAGCTGAACAAACCAACTCGACAACGAGCAGCACTAAACCAACCAACTCGACAACGAGCAGAACCAACCAACTCGACAACGAGCTTGAACAAATCTCGACAACGACCAGAACCAACCAACTCGACAACGACCAGAAACAACCAACTCGACAACTAGCTGAACCAACCAACTCGTCAACGTGCTTCATTTCATTTTACACAACCTCCAACACAATGAAAAACCATCAGAACACAATAGCTTTTCTCTCCCTTTCTCCTTCTAACCAACTCGACAACGAGCGGAACCAACCAACTCGACAACGAGCTGAACAAACCAACTCGACAACGAGCTTGAAAGAATCTCGACAACGAGCAGCACTAAACCAACCAACTCGACAACGAGCAGAACCAACCAACTCGACAACGAGCTTGAACCAATCTCGACAACGAGCAGCACTAAACTCGACAAGGAACGACGAGCGGAACCAACCAACTCGACAACGAGCTTGAACCAATCTCGACAACGAGCAGCACTAAACTCGACAAGGAACAGGCCCAACTCGACAAGGCCCAAATGATTTGGATTACATCACAATATTTTCTACCTATTATCTCTAAGTAAAAGACAAAATAGACACCACAAATCTATTCTATTTACTATTGAAAGAATGTAAGTCCTGGCCGAGCAACGACCTCCCTTTGCAACAAGTGGCAATCTATATTATTGACACTTGGCATAACTATTATTTCCAAAGTCAAGTCAAGTCCTGGCCAACCAACCACCTCCACTTTTTCTCCTCTTAAATTGAATTTTTAATTATATCACTTTCTCCAACTTCTGAAAATTTCGTCCGTGTACGGACTGCCACTCTGCTTCATTTCATTTGACACAACCTCCAACACAATGAAAAACCATCAGAACACAATAGCTTTTCTCTCCCTTTCTCCTTCTAACCAACTCGACAACGAGCGGAACCAACCAACTCGACAACGAGCTGAACAAACCAACTCGACAACGAGCGGCACTAAACCAACCAACTCGACAACGAGCAGAACCAACCAACTCGACAACGAGCTTGAACAAATCTCGACAACGACCAGAAACAACCAACTCGACAACGAGCAGAACCAACCAACTCATCAACGAGCTGGAACCAATCTCGACAACGAGCAGCACTAAACCAACCAATCTCGACAACGAGCAGCACTAAACCAACCAACTCGACAACGAGCAGAACCAACCAACTCGACAACGAGCTTGAACCAATCTCGACAACGAGCAGCACTAAACTCGACAAGGAACGACGAGCGGAACCAACCAACTCGACAACGAGCTTGAACCAATCTCGACAACGAGCAGCACTAAACCAACCAACTCGACAACGAGCTGGAACCAATCTCGACAACGAGCAGCACTAAACTCGACAATGAACAGGCCCAACTCGACAAGGCCCAATATGATTTGGATTACATCACAATATTTTCTACCTATTATCTCTAAATAAAAGACAAAATAGACACCACAAATGCAACAAGTGCATTCTATTTACTATTGAAAGATTGTAAGTCCTGGCCGAGCAACGACCTCCCTTTGCAACAAGTGGCAATCTATATTATTGACACATGGCATAACTATTATTTCCAAAGTCAAGTCAAGTCCTGGCCAACCAACCACCTCCACTTTTTCTCCTCTTGAATTGAATTTTTAATTATATCACTTTCTCCAACTTCTGAAAATTTCGTCCGTGTACGGACTGCCACTCTGCTTCATTTCATTTGACACAACCTCCAACACAATGAAAAACCATCAGAACACAATAGCTTTTCTCTCCCTTTCTCCTTCTAACCAACTCGACAACGAGCGGAACCAACCAACTCGACAACGAGCTGAACAAACCAACTCGACAACGAGCAGCACTAAACCAACCAACTCGACAACGAGCAGAACCAACCAACTCGACAACGAGCTTGAACAAATCTCGACAACGACCAGAACCAACCAACTCGACAACGACCAGAAACAACCAACTCGACAACTAGCTGAACCAACCAACTCGTCAACGTGCTTCATTTCATTTTACACAACCTCCAACACAATGAAAAACCATCAGAACACAATAGCTTTTCTCTCCCTTTCTCCTTCTAACCAACTCGACAACGAGCGGAACCAACCAACTCGACAACGAGCTGAACAAACCAACTCGACAACGAGCAGCACTAAACCAACCAACTCGACAACGACCAGAACCAACCAACTCGACAACGAGCTCGAACAAATCTCGACAACTAGCAGAACCAACCAACTCGACAACGACCTGAACCAACCAACTCGACAACGAGCTGGAACAATCTCGACAACGGGCAGCACTAAACCAACCAACTCGACAACGGGCAGCACTAAACCAACCAACTCGACAACGAGCAGCACTAAACCAACCAACTCGACAACGAGCTTGAACCAATCTCGACAACGAGCAGAACTAAACTCGACAATGAACAGGCCCAACTCGACAAGGCCCAATATGATTTGGATTATATCACAATATTTTCTACCTATTATCTCTAAGTAAAAGACAAAATAGACACCACAAATCTATTCTATTTACTATTGAAAGAATGTAAGTCCTGGCCGAGCAACGACCTCCCTTTGCAACAAGTGGCAATCTATATTATTGACACATGGCATAACTATTATTTCCAAAGTCAAGTCAAGTCCTGGCCAACCAACCACCTCCACTTTTTCTCCTCTTAAATTGAATTTTTAATTATATCACTTTCTCCAACTTCTGAAAATTTCGTCCGTGTACGGACTGCCACTCTGCTTCATTTCATTTTACACAACCTCCAACACAATGAAAAACCATCAGAACACAATAGCTTTTCTCTCCCTTTCTCCTTCTAACCAACTCGACAACGAGCAGAACCAACCAACTCGACAACGAGCTTGAACCAATCTCGACAACGAGCAGCACTAAACCAACCAACTCGACAACGAGCAGAACCAACCAACTCGACAACGAGCTTGAACCAATCTCGACAACGAGCAGAAACAACCAACTCGACAACGAGCAGAACCAACCAACTCATCAACGAGCTGGAACCAATCTCGACAACGAGCAGCACTAAACCAACCAATCTCGACAACGGCAAAGACTAAACCAACCAACTCGACAACGAGCGAACCAACCAACTCGACAACGAGCTTGAACCAATCTCGACAACGAGCGGCACTAAACTTCGACAAGGAACGGCGGCGGAACCAACCAACTTCGACAACGAGCTTGAACCAATCTCGACAACGGTGGAACCAATCTCGACAACGAGCAGAACTAAACTCGACATTGAACAGGCCCAACTCGACAAGGCCCAATATGATTTGGATTATATCACAATATTTTCTACCTATTATCTCTAAGTAAAAGACAAAATAGACACCACAAATCTATTCTATTTACTATTGAAAGAATGTAAGTCCTGGCCGAGCAACGACCTCCCTTTGCAACAAGTGGCAATCTATATTATTGACACATGGCATAACTATTATTTCCAAAGTCAAGTCAAGTCCTGGCCAACCAACCACCTCCACTTTTTCTCCTCTTAAATTGAATTTTTAATTATATCACTTTCTCCAACTTCTGAAAATTTCGTCCGTGTACGGACTGCCACTCTGCTTCATTTCATTTTACACAACCTCCAACACAATGAAAAACCATCAGAACACAATAGCTTTTCTCTCCCTTTCTCCTTCTAACCAACTCGACAACGAGCAGAACCAACCAACTCGACAACGAGCTGAATGAACCAACTTCGACAACGAGCGGACTAAACCAACCAACTCGACAACGAGCTGAACCAACCAACTCGACAACGAGCTTGAACCAATCTCGACAACGACCAGAAATAACCAACTCGACAACGAGCAGAACCAACCAACTCATCAACGGTGGAACCAATCTCGACAACGACAACGAGACTAAACCAACCAATCTCAACGGCAAAGACTAAACCAACCAACTTCGACAACGGCAGAACCAACTAACTCGACAACGAGCTTGAACCAATCTCGACAACGAGCGACTAAACTCGACGAACGAAAGCGGAACCAACCAACTCGACAACGAGCTTGAACCAATCTCGACAACGGCAAAGACTAAACCACCTAACTCGACAACGGTGGAACCAATCTCGACAACGAGCAGACTAAACTCGACAATCCCAAGGCCCAACTCGACAAGGCCCAATATGATTTGGATTATATCACACTATTTTCTACCTATTATCTCTAAGTAAAAGACAAAATAGACACCACAAATGCAACAAGTGCATTCTATATTATTGACACATGGCATAATTATTATTTACAAAGTCAAGTCAAGTCCTGGCCAACCAGCAGCACTAAACCAACCAACTCGACAACGAGCTGAACCAACCAACTCGACAACGAGCTCGACACATGGCATAACTATTATTTCCAAAGTCAAGTCCTGGCCAACCAAGAGCTCGACACATGGCATAACTATTATTTCCAAAGTCAAGTCAAGTCCTGGCCAACCAACCACCTCCACTTTTTCTCCTCTTAAATTGAATTTTTAATTATATCACTTTCTCCAACTTCTGAAAATTTCGTCCGTGTACGGACTGCCACTCTGCTTCATTTCATTTTACACAACCTCCAACACAATGAAAAACCATCAGAACACAATAGCTTTTCTCTCCCTTTCTCCTTCTAACCAACTCGACAACGAGAAGAACCAACCAACTCGACAACGAGCTGGAACCAATCTCGACAACGAGCAGCACTAAACCAACCAAACGAGCAGAACCAACCAATTCGACAACGAGCTTGAACCAATCTGGACAACGACGGAACCAACCAACTTCGACAACGACCGAAACAACCAACTCGACAACCAATGAACCAACCAACTTCGTCAGCGTGCTTCATTTCATTTTACACAACCTCCAACACAATGAAAAACCATCGAACACAATAGCTTTTCTCTCCCTTTCTCCTTCTAACCAACTCGACAACGAGCTTGAACCAATCTCGGCAACGACCAGAACCAACCAACTCGACAACGAGCTGGAACAATCTCGACAACGGGCAGCACTAAACCAACCAACTCGACAACGAGCAGCACTAAACCAACCAACTCGACAACGAGCTTGAACCAATCTCGACAACGAGCAGAACTAAACTCGACAATGAACAGGCAGCGGAACCAACCAACTCGACAACGAGCTTGAACCAATCTCGACAACGAGCAGAACTAAACTCGACAATGAACAGGCCCAACTCGACAAGGCCCAATATGATTTGGATTATATCACAATATTTTCTACCTATTATCTCTAAGTAAAAGACAAAATAGACACCACAAATCTATTCTATTTACTATTGAAAGAATGTAAGTCCTGGCCGAGCAACGACCTCCCTTTGCAACAAGTGGCAATCTATATTATTGACACATGGCATAACTATTATTTCCAAAGTCAAGTCAAGTCCTGGCCAACCAACCACCTCCACTTTTTCTCCTCTTAAATTGAATTTTTAATTATATCACTTTCTCCAACTTCTGAAAATTTCGTCCGTGTACGGACTGCCACTCTGCTTCATTTCATTTTACACAACCTCCAACACAATGAAAAACCATCAGAACACAATAGCTTTTCTCTCCCTTTCTCCTTCTAACCAACTCGACAACGAGCAGAACCAACCAACTCGACAACGAGCAGAATAAACAAACCAACTCGACAACGGCGGCACTAAACCAACCAACTTCGACAACGAGCGAGAACCAACCAACTCGACAACGAGCTTGAACCAATCTCGACAACGACCAGAAACAACCAACTTCGACAACGAAAGCGTAACCAACCAACTCATCAACGAGCCGAACCAATCTCGACAACGGCAAGACTAAACCAACCAATCTCGACAACAGCAAAGACTTAAACCAACCAACTCGACAACGAGAACCAACCAACTCGACAACGAAGCTTGAACCAATCTCGACAACGCGAAAGACTAAACTCGACAAGGAACGAAGCGGAACCAACCAACTCGACAACGAGCTTGAACCAATCTCGATAACGACCAGAATGAACCAACTCGACAACGAGCAGAACCAATCTCGACAACGAGCAGAACTAAACTCGACAATGAACAGGCCCAACTCGACAAGGCCCAATATGATTTGGATTATATCACAATATTTTCTACCTATTATCTCTAAGTAAAAGACAAAATAGACACCACAAATGCAACAAGTGCATTCTATATTATTGACACATGGCATAATTATTATTTACAAAGTCAAGTCAAGTCCTGGCCAGCAGCCAAACGCGACAACGAGCTAAACCAACCAACTCGACAACGAGCTCGACATGGCATAACCTAAAGTCAAGTCGACAACCAAGAGCTCGACACATGGCATAACTATTATTTCCAAAGTCAAGTCAAGTCCTGGCCAACCAACCACCTCCACTTTTTCTCCTCTTAAATTGAATTTTTAATTATATCACTTTCTGCAACTTCTGAAAATTTCGTCCGTGTACGGACTGCCACTCTGCTTCATTTCATTTTACACAACCTCCAATACAATGAAAAACCATCAGAACACAATAGCTTTTCTGTCCCTTTCTCCTTCTAACCAACTCGACAACGAGCAGAACCAACCAACTCGACAACGGTGAACAAACCAACTCGACAACGGCAAAGACTAAACCAACCAACTCGACAACGGCGAACCAACCAACTCGACAACGAGCTTGAACAAATCTCGACAACGGCGGAACCAACCAACTCGACAGCGACCGGAAACAACCAACTCGACAACTAGGTGAACCAACCAACTCGTCAACGTGCTTCATTTCATTTTACACAACCTCCAACACAATGAAAAACCATCGAACACAATAGCTTTTCTCTCCACTTTCTCCTTCTAACCAACTCGACAGCGGCGGAACCAACCAACTCGACAACGGTGAACAAACCAACTCGACAACGAGCAAAGACTAAACCAACCAACTCGACAACGACCAGAACCAACCAACTCGACAACGAGCTTGAACCAATCTCGACAACGACCAGAATGAACCAACTCGACAACGAAGCAGAACCAACCAACTCATCAACGAGCTGGAACCAATCTCGACAACGAGCGACTAAACCAACCAATCTCGACAAGCGACTAAACCAACCAACTCGACAACGAGCAGAACCAAACAACTCGACAACGAGCTTGAACCAATCTCGACAACGAGCAGAACTAAACTCGACAATGAACAGGCCCAACTCGACAAGGCCCAATATGATTTGGATTATATAACAATATTTTCTACCTATTATCTCTAAGTAAAAGACAAAATAGACACCACAAATGCAACAAGTGCATTCTATATTATTGACACATGGCATAATTATTATTTACAAAGTCAAGTCAAGTCCTGGCCAACCAGCAGCACTAAACCAACCAACTCGACAACGAGCTGAACCAACCAACTCGACAACGAGCTCGACACATGGCATAACTATTATTTCCAAAGTCAAGTCCTGGCCAACCAAGAGCTCGACACATGGCATAACTATTATTTCCAAAGTCAAGTCAAGTCCTGGCCAACCAACCACCTCCACTTTTTCTCCTCTTAAATTGAATTTTTAATTATATCACTTTCTCCAACTTCTGAAGATTTCGTCCGTGTACGGACTGCCACTCTGCTTCATTTCATTTTACACAACCTCCAACACAATGAAAAACCATCAGAACACAATAGCTTTTCTCTCCCTTTCTCCTTCTAACCAACTCGACAACGAGCTGAACCAACCAACTCGACAACGAGCTGAACCAACCAACTCGACAACGAGCTTGAACCAATCTCGACAACGAGCAGAAATAAACCAACTCGACAACGAGCTTGAACCAACCAACTCGACAACGAGCTTGAACCAATCTCGACAACGACCGAAACAACCAACTTCGACAACGAGCAGAACCAACCAACTCATCAACGAGCTGGAACCAATCTCGCCAACGAGCAGACTAAACCAACCAACTCGACAACGAGCTGAAATAACCAACTCGACAACGAGCTTGAACCAATCTCGACAACGGCGAAAGACTAAACTTCGACAATGAGCATTTAGCGGAACCAACCAACTTCGACAACGAGCCGGAACCAATCTCGACAACGAGCAAAGCTAAACCGCCTAACTCGACAACGAGTGGAACCAATCTCGACAACGAGCAAGACCAAACCACCTAACTCGACAACCACCGGTGGAACCAATCTCGACAACGAGCGGCACCAAACTCGACAATGAACAGGCCCAACTCGACAAGGCCCAATATGATTTGGATTATATCACAATATTTTCTACCTATTATCTCTAAGTAAAGGACAAAATAGACACCACAAATCTATTCTATTTACTATTGAAAGAATGTAAGTCCTGGCCGAGCAACGACCTCCCTTTGCAACAAGCGCAATCTATATTATTGACACATGGCATAACTATTATTTCCAAAGTCAAGTCAAGTCCTGGCCAACCAACCACCTCCACTTTTTCTCCTCTTAAGTTGAATTTTTAATTATATCACTTTCTCCAACTTCTGAAAATTTCGTCCGTGTACGGACTGCCACTCTGCTTCATTTCATTTTACACAACCTCCAACACAATGAAAAACCATCAGAACACAATAGCTTTTCTCTCCCTTTCTCCTTCTAACCAACTCGACAACGAGCAGAACCAACCAAGTCGACAACGAGCTGAACCAACCAAGTCGACAACGAGCTGAACCAACCAACTCGACAACGAGCTCGAACCAATCTCGGCAACGACCAGAACCAACCAACTCGACAACGAGCAGAATGAACCAACTCGACAACGAGTTTGAACCAATCTCGACAACGAGCAGAATGAACCAACTCGACAACGAGCTTGAACCAATCTCGACAACGAGCTGGAACAATCTCGACAACGAGCTGGAACAATCTCGACAACGAACAGAACTAAACTCGACAATGCACAGGCCCAACTCGACAAGGCCCAATATGATTTGGATTATATCACACTATTTTCTACCTATTATCTCTAAGTAAAAGACAAAATAGACACCACAAATGCAACAAGTGCATTCTATATTATTGACACATGGCATAATTGAAAGAATGTAAGTCCTGGCCGATCAACGACCTCCCTTTGCAACAAGTGGCAATCTATATTATTGACACATGGCATAACTATTATTTACAAAGTCAAGTCAAGTCCTGGCCAACCAACCACCTCCACTTTTTCTCCTCTTAAATTGAATTTTTAATTATATCACTTTCTCCAACTTCTGAAAATTTCGTCCGTGTACGGACTGCCACTCTGCTTCATTTCATTTTACACAACCTCCAACACAATGAAAAACCATCAGAACACAATAGCTTTTCTCTCCCTTTCTCCTTCTAACCAACTCGACAACGAGCAGAACCAACCAACTCGACAACGAGCTGAACCAACCAACTCGACAACGAGCTGAACCAACCAACTCGACAACGTGCTTCATTTCATTTTACACAACCTCCAACACAATGAAAAACCATCAGAACACAATAGCTTTTCTCTCCCTTTCTCCTTCTAACCAACTCGACAACGAGCAGAACCAACCAACTCGACAACGACCAGAACCAACCAACTCGACAACGACCAGAACCAACCAACTCGACAACGAAGCACCAACCAACTTCGTCAGCGTGCTTCATTTCATTTTACACACTCTCCCACACAATGAAAACCACTCAGAACACAATAGCTTTTCTCTCCCTTCCTCCTTCTAACCAATCTCGGTAACGAACAGAACCAACCAACTCGACAACGAGCTGGAACAATCTCGACAACGGGCAGCACTAAACCAACCAACTCGACAACGAGCAGCACTAAACTCGACAATGAACAGGCCCAACTCGACAAGGCCCAATATGATTTGGATTATATCACACTATTTTCTACCTATTATCTCTAAGTAAAAGACAAAATAGACACCACAAATGCAACAAGTGCATTCTATATTATTGACACATGGCATAATTATTATTTACAAAGTCAAGTCAAGTCCTGGCCAACCAGCAGCACTAAACCAACCAACTCGACAACGAGCTGAACCAACCAACTCGACAACGAGCTCGACACATGGCATAACTATTATTTCCAAAGTCAAGTCCTGGCCAACCAAGAGCTCGACACATGGCATAACTATTATTTCCAAAGTCAACTCAAGTCCTGGCCAACCAACCACCTCCACTTTTTCTCCTCTTAAATTGAATTTTTAATTATATCACTTTCTCCAACTTCTGAAGATTTCGTCCGTGTACGGACTGCCACTCTGCTTCATTTCATTTTACACAACCTCCAACACAATGAAAAACCATCAGAACACAATAGCTTTTCTCTCCCTTTCTCCTTCTAACCAACTCGACAACGAGCAGAACCAACCAAGTCGACAACGAGCTGAACCAACCAACTCGACAACGAGCTCGAACCAATCTCGACAACGACCAGAACCAACCAACTCGACAACGAGCTCGAACAAATCTCGACAACGAGCAGAACCAACCAACTCGACAACGACCTGAACCAACCAACTCGACAACGAGCTTGAACCAATCTCGGCAACGGCAAAGACTAAACCAACCAATCTCGACAACGAGCAAAGACTAAACCAACCAACTCGACAACGAGCTGAACCAACCAACTCGACAACGACCTTGAACCAATCTCGACAACGAGCAGAACTAAACTCGACAACGAACTTGAACCAACCAACTCAACAACGAGCTTGAACCAACCTCCACAACGAGCAAAGACTAAACCACCCAACTCGACAACGAGTGGAACCAACTCGACAACGAGCAGCACTAAACTCGACAATGAACAGGCCCAACTCGACAAGGCCCAATATGATTTGGATTATATCACAATATTTTCTACCTATTATCTCTAAGTAAAGGACAAAATAGACACCACAAATCTATTCTATTTACTATTGAAAGAATGTAAGTCCTGGCCGAGCAACTACCTCCCTTTGCAACAAGCGCAATCTATATTATTGACACATGGCATAACTATTATTTCCAAAGTCAAGTCAAGTCCTGGCCAACCAACCACCTCCACTTTTTCTCCTCTTAAGTTGAATTTTTAATTATATCACTTTCTCCAACTTCTGAAAATTTCGTCCGTGTACGGACTGCCACTCTGCTTCATTTCATTTTACACAACCTCCAACACAATGAAAAACCATCAGAACACAATAGCTTTTCTCTCCCTTTCTCCTTCTAACCAACTCGACAACGAAGCGGAACCAACCAACTCGACAACGATGAACAAACCAACTCGACAACGAGCAGAACCAACCAACTCGACAACGAGCTGAACCAACCAACTCGACAACGATCTTGAACCAATCTCGGCAACGACCAGAACCAACCAACTCGACAACGATCTTGAACCAACCAACTCGACAACTATTGAACCAACCAACTCGTCCAACGTGCTTCATTTCATTTTACACAACCTCCAACACAATGAAAAACCATCGAACACAATAGCTTTTCTCTCCGCTTTCTCCTTCTAACCAACTCGACAACGAAGGAACCAACCAACTCGACAACGAAGCCGAACAAACCAACTCGACAACGAGCTTGAAAGAATCTCGACAACGAGCAAAGACTAAACCAACCAACTCGACAACGAGCAGAATGAACCAACTCGACAACGAGCTTGAACCAATCTCGACAACGACCAGAATGAACCAACTCGACAACGAGCTGGAACAATCTCGACAACGAGCTGGAACAATCTCGACAACGAACAGAACTAAACTCGACAATGCACAGGCCCAACTCGACAAGGCCCAATATGATTTGGATTATATCACACTATTTTCTACCTATTATCTCTAAGTAAAAGACAAAATAGACACCACAAATGCAACAAGTGCATTCTATATTATTGACACATGGCATAATTATTATTTACAAAGTCAAGTCAAGTCCTGGCCAACCAGCAGCACTAAACCAACCAACTCGACAACGAGCTGAACCAACCAACTCGACAACGAGCTCGACACATGGCATAACTATTATTTCCAAAGTCAAGTCCTGGCCAACCAAGAGCTCGACACATGGCATAACTATTATTTCCAAAGTCAACTCAAGTCCTGGCCAACCAACCACCTCCACTTTTTCTCCTCTTAAATTGAATTTTTAATTATATCACTTTCTCCAACTTCTGAAAATTTCGTCCGTGTACGGACTGCCACTCTGCTTCATTTCATTTTACACAACCTCGAACACAATGAAAAACCATCAGAACACAATAGCTTTTCTCTCCCTTCTCCTTCTAACCAACTCGACAACGAAGGAACCAACCAACTCGACAACGAAATGAACAAACCAACTCGACAACGAGCGGCACTAAACCAACCAACTTCGACAACGAGCGTAACCAACCAACTCGACAACGACCTTGAACCAATCTCGACAACGACCAGAAACAACCAACTCGACAACGAGCAGAACCAACCAACTCATCAACGAGCTGGAACCAATCTCGACAACGAGCAAAGACTAAACCAACCAATCTCGAAAACGAGCAGAACTAACCCAACCACCTCGACATCGAGCAGAACCAAACACCTCGACAACGAGCTTGAACCAATCTCGACAACGAGCGACTAAACTCGACAAGGAACGACGGCGGAACCAACTAACCAACTCGACAACGAGCTGGAACAATCTCGACAACGGGCAGCACTAAACCAACCAACTCGACAACGAGCTGGAACCAATCTCGACAACGAGCAGAACTAAACTCGACAATGCACAGGCCCAACTCGACAAGGCCCAATATGATTTGGATTATATCACACTATTTTCTACCTATTATCTCTAAATAAAAGGCAAAATAGACACCACAAATCTATTCTATTTACTATTCAAAGAATGTAAGTCCTGGCCGAGCAACGACCTCCCTTTGCAACAAGTGGCAATCTATATTATTGACACATGGCATAACTATTATTTCCAAAGTCAAGTCAAGTCCTGGCCAACCAACCACCTCCACTTTTTGTCCTCTTAAATTGAATTTTTAATTATATCACTTTCTCCAACTTCTGAAAATTTCGTCCGTGTACGGACTGCCACTCTGCTTCATTTCATTTTACACAACCTCCAACACAATGAAAAACCATCAGAACACAATAGCTTTTCTCTCCCTTTCTCCTTCTAACCAACTCGACAACGAGCAGAACCAACCAACTTCGACAACGAAATAACAAACCAACTCGACAACGAGCAAAGACTAAACCAACCAACCTCGACAGCGAGCGTAACCAACCAACTCGACAGCGAGCTTGAACAAATCTCGACAACGACTAACCAACCAACTCGACAACCACGAAACAACCAACTCGACAACTAGTCAAGAACCAACCAACTTCGTCAACGTGCTTCATTTCATTTTACACAACCTCCAACACAATGAAAAACCATCGAACACAATAGCTTTTCTCTCCCTTTCTCCTTCTAACCAACTCGACAACGAAGAACCAACCAACTTCGACAACGAGTCGAACAAACCAACTCGACAACGGCAGACTAAACCAACCAACTCGACAACGGCGTAACCAACCAACTCGACAACGAGCTTGAACCAATCTCGACAACGACCAGAATGAACCAACTCGACAACGAGCTGAACCAACCAACTCGACAACGAGCTGGAACAATCTCGACAACGAGCAAAGACTAAACCAACCAATCTCGACAACGGCAAAGACTAAACCAACCAACTCGACAACGAGAAGAACCAACCAACTCGACAACGAGCTTGAACCAATCTCGACAACGAGCAGCACTAAACTCGACAATGAACAGGCCCAACTCGACAAGGCCCAATATGATTTGGATTATATCACAATATTTTCTACCTATTATCTCTAAGTAAAAGACAAAATAGACACCACAAATCTATTCTATTTACTATTGAAAGAATGTAAGTCCTGGCCGAGCAACGACCTCCCTTTGCAACAAGTGCAATCTATATTATTGACACATGGCATAACTATTATTTCCAAAGTCAAGTCAAGTCCTGGCCAACCAACCACCTCCACTTTTTCTCCTCTTAAATTGAATTTTTAATTATATCACTTTCTCCAACTTCTGAAAATTTCGTCCGTGTACGGACTGCCACTCTGCTTCATTTCATTTTACACAACCTCCAACACAATGAAAAACCATCAGAACACAATAGCTTTTCTCTCCCTTTCTCCTTCTAACCAACTCGACAACGACCAGAACCAACCAACTCGACAACGAGCTCGAACAAATCTCGACAACGAGCTCGAACAAATCTCGACAACGAGCACAAACAACCGACTCGACAACGAGCTGAACCAACCAACTCGACAACGAGCTTGAACCAATCTCGGCAACGACCAGAACCAACCAACTCGACAACGAGCTGGAACAATCTCGACAACGGGCAGCACTAAACCAACCAACTCGACAACGAGCAGCACCAACCAACTCGACAACCAGCTTGAACCAATCTCGACAGCCAGCAAAGACTAAACTCGACAATGAACGATTTAGCGGAACCAACCAACTCGACAACGGTGGAACCAATCTCGACAACGGCGACAAACCGCCTAACTCGACAACGAGTGGAACCAATCTCGACAACGGCAAGACCAAACCACCCAACTCGACAACCACTGGAACCAATCTCGACAACGAGCAAAGACTAAACTCGACAATGAACAGGCCCTACTCGCCAAGGCCCAATATGATTTGGATTATATCACAATATTTTCTACCTACTATCTCTAAGTAAAAGACAAAATAGACACCACAAATGCAACAAGTGCATTCTATATTATTGACACATGGCATAATTATTATTTACAAAGTCAAGTCAAGTCCTGGCCAACCAGCAGCACTAAACCAACCAACTCGACAACGAGCTGAACCAACCAACTCGACAACGAGCTCGACACATGGCATAACTATTATTTCCAAAGTCAAGTCCTGGCCAACCAAGAGCTCGACACATGGCATAACTATTATTTCCAAAGTCAACTCAAGTCCTGGCCAACCAACCACCTCCACTTTTTCTCCTCTTAAATTGAATTTTTAATTATATCACTTTCTCCAACTTCTGAAGATTTCGTCCGTGTACGGACTGCCACTCTGCTTCATTTCATTTTACACAACCTCCAACACAATGAAAAACCATCAGAACACAATAGCTTTTCTCTCCCTTTCTCCTTCTAACCAACTCGAGAACGAGCAGAACCAACCAACTCGACAACGACCAGAACCAACCAAGTCGACAACGAGCTGAACCAACCAACTCGACAACGAGCTCGAACCAATCTCGGCAACGACCAGAACCAACCAACTCAACAACGAGCTTGAACCAATCTCGACAACGAGCAGAACCAACCAACTCGACAACGAGCTCGAAACAATCTCGACAACGACCAAAACCAACCAACTCGACAACGAGCTGAAATAACCAACTCGACAACGAGCTTGAACCAATCTCGGCAACGACCAGCACTAAACCAACCAACTCGACAACGAGCAGCACTAAACTCGACAATGAACAGGCCCAACTCGACAAGGCCCAATATGATTTGGATTATATCACAATATTTTCTACCTATTATCTCTAAGTAAAGGACAAAATAGACACCACAAATCTATTCTATTTACTATTGAAAGAATGTAAGTCCTGGCCGAGCAACTACCTCCCTTTGCAACAAGTGCAATCTATATTATTGACACATGGCATAACTATTATTTCCAAAGTCAAGTCAAGTCCTGGCCAACCAACCACCTCCACTTTTTCTCCTCTTAAATTGAATTTTTAATTATATCACTTTCTCCAACTTCTGAAAATTTCGTCCGTGTACGGACTGCCACTCTGCTTCATTTCATTTTACACAACCTCCAACACAATGAAAAACCATCAGAACACAATAGCTTTTCTCTCCCTTTCTCCTTCTAACCAACTCGAGAACGAGCAGAACCAACCAACTCGACAACGACCAGAACCAACCAACTCGACAACGAGTGCACCAACCAACTTCGTCAACGCGTGCTTCATTTCATTTTACACAACCTCCAACACAATGAAAAACCATCGAACACAATAGCTTTTCTCTCCGCTTTCTCCTTCTAACCAACTCGACAACGAAATTTGAACCAACCAACTCGACAACGGTGAACCAACCAACTCAAAACGAGCGGAACCAACCAACTCGACAACGAAATTTGCACCAACCAACTCGTCCAACGCGTGCTTCATTTCATTTTACACAACCTCCAACACAATGAAAAACCATCGAACACAATAGCTTTTCTCTCCTTTCTCCTTCTAACCAACTCGACAACGAGCAGGAACCAACCAACTCGACAACGAGCTGAACCAATCTCGACAACGAACTTGAACCAATCTCAACGAGAAGCACTAAAGGAGCACCAAAACTTCGACAATGCACAGGCCCAACTCGACAAGGCCCAATATGATTTGGATTATATCACACTATTTTCTACCTATTATCTCTAAGTAAAAGACAAAATAGACACCACAAATGCAACAAGTGGCATTCTATATTATTGACACTTGGCATAACTATTATTTACAAAGTCAAGTCAAGTCCTGGCCAACCAGCAGCACTAAACCAACCAACTCGACAACGAGCTGAACCAACCAACTCGACAACGAGCTCGACACATGGCATAACTATTATTTCCAAAGTCAAGTCCTGGCCAACCAAGAGCTCGACACATGGCATAACTATTATTTCCAAAGTCAAGTCAAGTCCTGGCCAACCAACCACCTCCACTTTTTCTCCTCTTAAATTGAATTTTTAATTATATCACTTTCTCCAACTTCTGAAAATTTCGTCCGTGTACGGACTGCCACTCTGCTTCATTTCATTTGACACAACCTCCAACACAATGAAAAACCATCAGAACACAATAGCTTTTCTCTCCCTTTCTCCTTCTAACCAACTCGACAACGAGCGGAACCAACCAACTCGACAACGAGCTGAACAAACCAACTCGACAACGAGCGGCACTAAACCAACCAACTCGACAACGAGCAGAACCAACCAACTCGACAACGAGCTTGAACAAATCTCGACAACGACCAGAAACAACCAACTCGACAACGAGCGTAACCAACCAACTCATCAACGAGCTGGAACCAATCTCGACAACGAAAGACTAAACCAACCAATCTCGACAACGAGCAGAACTAAACCAACCAACTCGGCAACGAGCAGGACCAAACAACTCGACAACGAGCTTGAACCAATCTCGACAACGAGCAAAGACTAAACTCGACAAGGAACGATTTAGCGAACCAACCAACTCGACAACGAGCTTGAACCAATCTCGATAACGACCAGAATGAACCAACTCGACAACGAGCTGGACCCAATCCCGACAACGAGCAGAACTAAACTCGCCAATCCACAGGCCCAACTCGACAAGGCCCAATATGATTTGGATTATATCACACTATTTTCTACCTATTATCTCTAAATAAAAGACAAAATAGACACCACAAATCTATTCTATTTAGTGTTGAAAGAATGTAAGTCCTGGCCGAGCAACGACCTCCCTTTGCAACAAGTGGCAATCTATATTATTGACACATGGCATAACTATTATTTACAAAGTCAAGTCAAGTCCTGGCCAACCAACCACCTCCACTTTTTCTCCTCTTGAATTGAATTTTTAATTATATCACTTTCTCCAACTTCTGAAAATTTCGTCCGTGTACGGACTGCCACTCTGCTTCATTTCATTTGACACAACCTCCAACACAATGAAAAACCATCAGAACACAATACCTTTTCTCTCCCTTTCTCCTTCTAACCAACTCGACAACGAGCGGAACCAACCAACTCGACAACGAGCTGAACAAACCAACTCGACAACGAGCGGCACTAAACCAACCAACTCGACAACGAGCTGAACCAACCAACTCGACAACGAGCTTGAACAAATCTCGACAACGACCGGAACCAACCAACTCGACAACCACCGTAAACAACCAACTCGATAACTACCGAACCAACCAACTCGTCCAACGTGCTTCATTTCATTTTACACAACCTCCAACACAATGAAAAACCATCGTAACACAATAGCTTTTCTCTCCTTTCTCCTTCTAACCAACTCGACAACGAGCGGAACCAACCAACTTCGACAACGATAACAAACCAACTCGACAACGAGCTTGAAAGAATCTCGACAACGAAAGCAAAGACTAAACCAACCAACTCGACAACGAGCGAACCAACTAACTCGACAACGAGCTTGAACCAATCTCGACAACGAGCAGCACTAAACTCGACAAGGAACGACGAGCGGAACCAACCAACTCGACAACGAGCGAACCAATCTCGACAACGAGCAAGACTAAACTCGACAATGAACAGGCCCAACTCGACAAGGCCCAATATGATTTGGATTACATCACAATATTTTCTACCTATTATCTCTAAGTAAAAGACAAAATAGACACCACAAATCTATTCTATTTACTATTGAAAGAATGTAAGTCCTGGCCGAGCAACGACCTCCCTTTGCAACAAGTGGCAATCTATATTATTGACACATGGCATAACTATTATTTCCAAAGTCAAGTCAAGTCTGGCCAACCAACCACCTCCACTTTTTCTCCTCTTAAATTGAATTTTTAATTATATCACTTTCTCCAACTTCTGAAAATTTCGTCCGTGTACGGACTGCCACTCTGCTTCATTTCATTTGACACAACCTCCAACACAAAGAAAAACCATCAGAACACAATAGCTTTTCTCTCCTTTCTCCTTCTAACCAACTCGACAACGAGCGGAACCAACCAACTCGACAACGAGTGAACAAACCAACTCGACAACGGCGGCACTAAACCAACCAACTCGACAACGAGCTGAACCAACCAACTCGACAACGAGCTTGAACAAATCTCGACAACGACCGAAACAACCAACTCGACAACGAGCGTAACCAACCAACTCATCAACGAGCCGGAACCAATCTCGACAACGAGCAAAGACTAAACCAACCAATCTCGTCAACGAGCAGCACTAAACCAACCAACTCGACAACGAGCAGAACCAACCAACTCGACAACGAGCTTGAACCAATCTCGACAACGAGCAGCACTAAACTCGACAATGAACGACGAGCGGAACCAACCAACTCGACAACGAGCTGGAACCAATCTCGACAACGAGCAGCACCAAACCGCCCAACTCGACAACGAGCTGGAACCAATCTCGACAACGAGCAGCACCAAACCACCCAACTCGACAACCAGCTGGAACCAATCTCGACAACGAGCAGCACTAAACTCGACAATGAACAGGCCCAACTCGACAAGGCCCAAATGATTTGGATTACATCACAATATTTTCTACCTATTATCTCTAAGTAAAAGACAAAATAGACACCACAAATCTATTCTATTTACTATTGAAAGAATGTAAGTCCTGGCCGAGCAACGACCTCCCTTTGCAACAAGTGGCAATCTATATTATTGACACTTGGCATAACTATTATTTCCAAAGTCAAGTCAAGTCCTGGCCAACCAACCACCTCCACTTTTTCTCCTCTTCAATTGAATTTTTAATTATATCACTTTCTCCAACTTCTGAAAATTTCGTCCGTGTACGGACTGCCACTCTGCTTCATTTCATTTTACACAACCTCCAACACAATGAAAAACCATCAGAACACAATAGCTTTTCTCTCCCTTTCTCCTTCTAACCAACTCGACAACGAGCAGAACCAACCAAGTCGACAACGAGCTGAACCAACCAAGTCGACAACGAGCTGAACCAACCAACTCGACAACGAGCTCGAACCAATCTCGGCAACGACCAGAACCAACCAACTCGACAACGAGCAGAATGAGCCAACTCGACAACGACCAGAACCAACCAACTCGACAACGAGCAGAATGAACCAACTCGACAACGAGCTTGAACCAATCTCGACAACGACCAGAATGAACCAACTCGACAACGAGCTGGAACAATCTCGACAACGAGCAGCACTAAACTCGACAATGCACAGGCCCAACTCCACAAGGCCCAAATGATTTGGATTACATCACAATATTTTCTACCTATTATCTCTAAGTAAAAGACAAAATAGACACCACAAGTGCATTCTATATTATTGACACATGGCATAATTATTATTTACAAAGTCAAGTCAAGTCCTGGCCAACCAGCAGCACTAAACCAACCAACTCGACAACGAGCTGAACCAACCAACTCGACAACGAGCTCGACACATGGCATAACTATTATTTCGAAAGTCAAGTCCTGGCCAACCAAGAGCTCGAAACATGGCATAACTATTATTTCCAAAGTCAACTCAAGTCCTGGCCAACCAACCACCTCCACTTTTTCTCCTCTTAAATTGAATTTTTAATTATATCACTTTCTCCAACTTCTGAAAATTTCGTCCGTGTACGGACTGCCACTCTGCTTCATTTCATTTGACACAACCTCCAACACAATGAAAAACCATCAGAACACAATAGCTTTTCTCTCCCTTTCTCCTTCTAACCAACTCGACAACGAGCGGAACCAACCAACTCGACAACGAGCTGAACAAACCAACTCGACAACGAGCGGCACTAAACCAACCAACTCGACAACGAGCAGAACCAACCAACTCGACAACGAGCTTGAACAAATCTCGACAACGACCAGAAACAACCAACTCGACAACGAGCAGAACCAACCAACTCATCAACGAGCTGGAACCAATCTCGACAACGAGCAGCACTAAACCAACCAATCTCGACAACGAGCAGCACTAAACCAACCAACTCGACAACGAGCAGAACCAACCAACTCGACAACGAGCTTGAACCAATCTCGACAACGAGCAGCACTAAACTCGACAAGGAACGACGAGCGGAACCAACCAACTCGACAACGAGCTGGAACCAATCTCGACAACGAGCAGCACTAAAGGAGCACCAAAACTCGACAATGAACGACGAGCTGAACCAACCAACTCGACAACGAGCTCGAACCAATCTCGACAAAGAACAAACCAACTCGACAACGAGCTTGAACCAATCTCGACAACGAGCAGCACTAAACTCGACAAGGAACAGGCCCAACTCGACAAGGCCCAAATGATTTGGATTACATCACAATATTTTCTACCTATTATCTCTAAGTAAAAGACAAAATAGACACCACAAATCTATTCTATTTACTATTGAAAGAATGTAAGTCCTGGCCGAGCAACGACCTCCCTTTGCAACAAGTGGCAATCTATATTATTGACACTTGGCATAACTATTATTTCCAAAGTCAAGTCAAGTCCTGGCCAACCAACCACCTCCACTTTTTCTCCTCTTAAATTGAATTTTTAATTATATCACTTTCTCCAACCTCTGAAAATTTCGTCCGTGTACGGACTGCCACTCTGCTTCATTTCATTTTACACAACCTCCAACACAATGAAAAACCATCAGAACACAATAGCTTTTCTCTCCCTTTCACCTTCTAACCAACTCGACAACGAGCAGAACCAACCAACTCGACAACGAGCGGAACCAACCAACTCGACAACGAGCTGCACCAACCAACTCGTCAACGTGCTTCATTTCATTTTACACAACCTCCAACACAATGAAAAACCATCAGAACACAATAGCTTTTCTCTCCCTTTCTCCTTCTAACCAACTCGACAACGAGCTGAACCAACCAACTCGACAACGAGCTGAACCAACCAACTCGAAAACGAGCGGAACCAACCAACTCGACAACGAGCTGCACCAACCAACTCGTCAACGTGCTTCATTTCATTTTACACAACCTCCAACACAATGAAAAACCATCAGAACACAATAGCTTTTCTCTCCCTTTCTCCTTCTAACCAACTCGACAACGAGCAGAACCAACCAACTCGACAACGAGCTGAACCAACCAACTCGACAACGAACTTGAACCAATCTCGACAACGAGAAGCACTAAAGGAGCACCAAAACTCGACAATGAACGACGAGCTGAACCAACCAACTCGACAACGAGCTCGAACCAATCTCGACAAAGAACAAACCAACTCGACAACGACCTCCCTTTGCAACAAGTGGCAATCTATATTATTGACACTTGGCATAACTATTATTTCCAACTCGACGAGCTGAACCACCCAACTCGACAACGACCTCCCTTTGCAACAAGTGGCAATCTATATTATTGACACTTGGCATAACTATTATTTCCAAAGTCAAGTCAAGTCCTGGCCAACCAACCACCTCCACTTTTTCTCCTCTTCAATTGAATTTTTAATTATATCACTTTCTCCAACTTCTGAAAATTTCGTCCGTGTACGGACTGCCACTCTGCTTCATTTCATTTTACACAACCTCCAACACAATGAAAAACCATCAGAACACAATAGCTTTTCCCTCCCTTTCTCCTTCTAACCAACTCGACAACGAGCTGAACCAACCAACTCGACAACGAGCTGGAACCAATCTCGACAAAGAACCAACCAACTCGACAACGAGCTGGAACCAATCTCGACAACGAGCAGCACTAAAGGAGCACCAAAACTCGACAATGAACGACGAGCTGAACCAACCAACTCGACAACGAGCTCGAACCAATCTCGACAAAGAACAAACCAACTCGACAACGAGCTTGAACCAATCTCGACAACGAGCAGCACTAAACTCGACAAGGAACAGGCCCAACTCGACAAGGCCCAAATGATTTGGATTACATCACAATATTTTCTACCTATTATCTCTAAGTAAAAGACAAAATAGACACCACAAATCTATTCTATTTACTATTGAAAGAATGTAAGTCCTGGCCGAGCAACGACCTCCCTTTGCAACAAGTGGCAATCTATATTATTGACACATGGCATAACTATTATTTACAAAGTCAAGTCAAGTCCTGGCCAACCAACCACCTCCACTTTTTCTCCTCTTAAATTGAATTTTTAATTATATCACTTTCTCCAACTTCTGAAAATTTCGTCCGTGTACGGACTGCCACTCTGCTTCATTTCATTTTACACAACCTCCAACACAATGAAAAACCATCAGAACACAATAGCTTTTCTCTCCCTTTCTCCTTCTAACCAACTCGACAACGAGCAGAACCAACCAACTCGACAACGAGCTGAACCAACCAACTCGACAACGAGCTTGAACCAATCTCGACAACGAGCAGAACTAAACTCGACAACGAACTTGAACCAACCAACTCAACAACGAGCTTGAACCAATCTCGACAACGAGCAGAACCAACCAACTCGACAACGAGCTTGAACCAATCTCGACAACGAGCAGCACTAAACTCGACAATGAACAGGCCCAACTCGACAAGGCCCAATATGATTTGGATTACATCACAATATTTTCTACCTATTATCTCTAAATAAAAGACAAAATAGACACCACAAATCTATTCTATTTACTATTGAAAGAATGTAAGTCCTGGCCGAGCAACGACCTCCCTTTGCAACAAGTGGCAATCTATATTATTGACACTTGGCATAACTATTATTTCCAAAGTCAAGTCAAGTCCTGGCCAACCAACCACCTCCACTTTTTCTCCTCTTAAATTGAATTTTTAATTATATCACTTTCTCCAACTTCTGAAAATTTCGTCCGTGTACGGACTCCCACTCTGCTTCATTTCATTTGACACACCCTCCAACACAATGAAAAACCATCAGAACACAATAGCTTTTCTCTCCCTTTCTCCTTCTAACCAACTCGACAACGAGCTGAACCAACCAACTCAACAACGTGCTTCATTTCATTTTACACAACCTCCAACACAATGAAAAACCATCAGAACACAATAGCTTTTCTCTCCCTTTCTCCTTCTAACCAACTCGACAACGAGCAGAACCAACCAACTCGACAACGAGCTGAACCAACCAACTCGACAACAAGCTTGAACCAATCTCGACAAAGAACCAACCAACTCGACAACGAGCTTGAAAGAATCTCGACAACGAGCAGCACTAAACCAACCAACTCGACAACGAGAAGAACCAACCAACTCGACAACGAGCTGGAACCAATCTCGACAACGAGCAGCACCCAACCAACTCGACAACGAGCTGGAACCAATCTCGACAACGAGCAGCACTAAACTCGACAATGAACAGGCCCAACTCTGTTGACAAGTGACTCCAAACACAAGAGGGGGGTGAATTGTGTGTGAACTGTGCTTTCAAAAACTTTTGGAGAAATAAGTGCTAATTATGAGTTGCGGAAATATTAATGTGAAATAGATAAATCACTTGAAGAATAAATTGCAAACGAGTTAAAAATAAAGTAAATAGTAAGATATAAATAACAATAAAATAAAGCACAGAAATTTAATTGGTGAAAAGTAGAGATAAGGAGTAAAAAGCACACAACAAATTATACAGTTCGGCCACCTAACACCCCTGTGGCCTCACGTCCTGTCCCCCAAAGCAAACCACTATGGGATTTTCACTAAGACACTAGCTTTTAAATCAGTTCACTAGAAACCTTTACAACTCTAAACTGAGAGCAATACGTTCAAGAGATATCACCTCTCTATGAACACCTTGGGATTCTTACCCAAAATAAATGATTTTCACAAATAAAATGAGATTTAAAAAGATACACTCAATAGTGCGGATATAACAAATTGAAGCTCAAATAATACAACTCAAATTTTGTAGAATAAAAAGACTCTCGAAAATTGTGCTCAAATAAGTGTGAGTGATGAAAAATATTTGTGAGTTTTTGGCACAAAAATTAAGCCGTGTTGTTATTGTTGTTGTTACCTGACTCACGAGTTGTGTTTATATAGGCAATGGAAGAGCGTCATATGTAACAAGATTTGTCAGTTGAAGATTTGACCTTGCGGGATGATTATTAAAAGGATTTGTCGTTCTGACATTTAAAAAGGTTTGTCCGTTCGTCGATTTGATTTGTCCGTTGGAAGAAAAATCTGCCGTTGCGTTTGAAATAAAGAAATTGAAAACACAGGCGGCTCGGATACGACCTCGAAGACGGCTCGGCGGACGACCTCACGAAGGCGGCTCGGCAGACGACCTCGCCACGGCTCGGCCAGGCGACCTCGACCGCGGCTCGTGAAAATACCTCGGCACGACCTCGGCACCTGACTCTGCATACGACCTCCTCATCACGGCTCGGTCCTCATAGCTCGAGACGCGACCTCATCACCGACACGGATCATCGGCTCATCACGCGACCTCGATGCGCGACCTCGTAAGCTTGACACGCGACCTCCTCCTCGATTCGACATACGACTTCCTCGAGCTCAACATCCGACTTCCTCCTCACTCGACATCCGATTTCCTCGAGCTCGACATCCGACTTCCTCAGCTCGACATCCGACACGAGATATGCATGTCAAAATATTTTGTGCGTGTGTGATTTAATTTTAATTGAGAGCTTTTTATTACTACTTACAAATTGTCTTAATAAAGATAAATAAATACCCAAAACCCAAAGACTTGAGAAACTATCATTCTTGATACGCGTCTTGGTATTCTTTTCCACTTTTTGCACGGTTGACTATTTGTAAAGCTCCCTTTTGTCAATCATCAAAACCATCCTGTCAAGGCATGTATTCACAAACTCGACAAGGCCCAATATGATTTGGATTACATCACAATATTTTCTACCTATTATCTCTAAATAAAAGACAAAATAGACACCACAAATCTATTCTATTTACTATTGAAAGAATGTAAGTCCTGGCCGATCAACGACCTCCCTTTGCAACAAGTGGCAATCTATATTATTGACACATGGCATAACTATTATTTCCAAAGTCAAGTCAAGTCCTGGCCAACCAACCACCTCCACTTTTTCTCCTCTTAAATTGAATTTTTAATTATATCACTTTCTCCAACTTCTGAAAATTTCGTCCGTGTACGGACTGCCACTCTGCTTCATTTCATTTTACACAACCTCCAACACAATGAAAAACCATCAGAACACAATAGCTTTTCTCTCCCTTTCTCCTTCTAACCAACTCGACAACGAGCAGAACCAACCAACTCGACAACGAGCTGAACCAACCAACTCGACAACGAGCAGAACCAACCAACTCATCAACGAGCTGGAACCAATCTCGACAACGAGCAGCACTAAACCAACCAACTCGACAACGAGCAGAACCAACCAACTCGGCAACGAGCTGGAACCAATCTCGACAACGAGCAGCACTAAACTCGACAATGAACGACGAGCTGAACCAACCAACTCGACAAACTAAACCAACTCGACAACGAGCTTGAACCAATCTCGACAACGAGCAGCACTAAACCAACCAACTCGACAACGAGCAGAACCAACCAACTCATCAACGAGCTGGAACCAATCTCGACAACGAGCAGCACTAAACCAACTAACTCGACAACGAGCTTGAACCAATCTCGACAACGAGCAGCACTAAACTCGACAATGAACAGGCCCAACTCGACAAGGCCCCATATGATTTGGATTATATCACAATATTTTCTACCTATTATCTCTAAATAAAAGACAAAATAGACACCACAAATGGAAAAAACAATCTATTTACCATTTGCGAATGCACGGGTATCTTACTAGTATTTTTTAAAAAGTTTATTCTTACTTTAATATTGAGTTTACTAGTCTTTTTGGACAAATTTTATTTATATTTTTGTAAAATTTGTATAAACTACTATCTAATAAAAAATTGTTAAATAATTTTTTTGATTATTTTTAAAATATTTATATAACTCTCTTAATTTAAAAATAAAAAATTATTTTTATTATATTCTAAAACATTAAAATTATAGATTCATTTAAAAATATTTTAGCTAGTGTTAAAAAATTACGTAAAATAAAAAGAATACAATTTTTCTTTTTCTAAAATTGATTTTTAAAGAGAAAAAAAAAAGAAATATTTTAACACATATAATGAGCGAGTACCAGAGGGGGCTAGGGTTTTTCATCTCCATCTAACGCACGCTTCGCTTCTCTTTTTTCGGTGAACAAACATCGACGACGCTACCGGTACCCACCTTCCCGCCTTGAAGCACAAGAACGACAACCAGCATCCACACAGCAGATCCACCTGCTTCTCTGTCTGCGGATTCTGCTCCCCGTTTCTCTATTTTACTTCTTTCCTTTTACTACGAGCTAGGTCTGCAAACAAGCTACTGTAAGAGACTCTTCCTACCTCTTCAGTTTAAGGGAAATCGTGAACTTATTTTTGGTTATGGAATTGGAACATTGAAAATTTGAGAAGCAATAATTTTTTTTGGGTAATTTACATACAGTGATTGTTACTGAAATTTGCTGTCTTTTTCAAACTTCCTCTCTTAGAATAAAAAAAAAGTCGTTCCTTCTTTTTCCGCTCTCTCAATTGTAGGCTTAAGTTAAGGATGATGGTGGAAATTAAAAGGATTTGTGTGTTCTGTACCAGAGAATTGCATTGTTGTAATAAGAGTCATCTACGAGGCATTGTTTTAGCAATTATGTACTGTCTCTATTGGACTTCTTTTTAGCCTGACAATCAGCCACTTTGATTGGAGAGATGCAGCATAGAGTAATCTTTTTTTCTCTCGGAGAATATGTAATATAGAATTGGGATATAATGACTCTTGAGAAAGAATAACAATATAATGTGCATTGAGCCAAAAGGATCTTTGAAGTTTGATTTAAAGCTGATCTTGATTTAAGTTGAATCTAAAGTTACTTTTTTCATGAGTACATGAGTTTATTTCCTTTTATTTTTGGGTGAATGCTGAATGCTGATCCTCGGTTGTTTCGGCAGTTTGGTAATATCATCTGTTTTCATCTGTGACGTATAGGTTAAATCATAAAACATTTCATGGCTGAAGAAATGCAAGTGCTCGAACCTGGAAGAGGCCCGATAAAGAGGAAGTTTGGTAACAAGCAAGGCCGTAAAAAGTCAGGTAAGAAACCAAAAGTGATGCCGCCACCACACGGGCAGAAGAAAGTTAAAATAAACAAAAAAATGAAGAAACTTTTCCACAAGCGAGCACGAGAGTATAATTCTGACGATGATGAAGAAGACGAGACCACTGCCCCCGCTACTATGGGGACTAGACGTGTGGCATCTATCACCAATAAAAAAAATGAGGAGGACGATGTAGAAAGTGAAGAGCTGTCCGAAGATGAAGGAGCAGCAGGAGGACAAAAAATGTGGAAGAAGAATGATACCGATATGAATGATCGTAACTCCGAGGATGAAGGAGAAGATGATGGTGAAATTCAGCCTGGAATTACTAAATTCACTGAAGGTTGCAAAGCATTCAAGATGGCCTTCAGGAATATTATAAAGAAGAGTGTTTCTGATGACTTGTTGGTAAGTTAGGTAATCATACAACATGGTAATGTTCATTAGAGCATTAGAAAGGTGGTTTTTTTAAGACTTGGATAACTCTGTAGGGTCCAGTATTGTCAGGGCACAAGAAACTTGTTGTGGAAAAGCTTGCAGAAGAGGAGACAGAACGCAAGATCAAGGGAGAGGCAAAAAGGGAAAAGCAGATGGTAATTTTAAATTTGAAGTTGACTGTGATTTTATTATCCCAATTAGCATCGACAATTTAAGTGTATCTCCAGTTTTGGTTACCCAAAATATTCTCTATCTGGTAATCAATCTGATAATCTCTTTGCTTGTTATAGTTAGCAGAAAAGGGACATGTCAAGCCTGCTACTTATTTGGATTCACATGAAAAATTTCTAATAAGTGTTGCTACAAAAGGAGGTAAATAAATGAGTTGGTTTTTCTTTTAAATAGAGGTCTATGGCTTCTTTATTCTTTTTAGTGATTTGCATTTCCTCTACTGATTTGGACTATTTTTGTGACCATGCACTACTTCCGATTACTTTCAGTGGTCAAGTTGTTCAATGCTGTAAGTTTTCACTTAACATTTTGACCAAAATTGGTTTCCTTCTAAATTTTTCATCTCTCCCTCTCTCTCTTTGTTGCGTTGTATCTTTATCATTATCAAACCAGAGGTTTTGTTGATGCCTGTTGCAGGTCAACAAGGCACGAGTTGCTCAGAAAGGGTTCGACTCCTCAAGGACTAAGGATGCCAAAGGTAAGTTGTTTTATGTTGTAACAACAAAAAGTGAGACATTAGAAAAATCCATGCCAGTAATTCTGATACACTTGCGGCATAACCGAGAAAAGAAAAAGAAATCTCTTCTGGGGTTTATTAATTGTTTTAGTTCATGTTATCTAATGGGAAAATTGACGCAATTGTTTTAGTCAAATTAGCTCAGTTTTTTTTTTCTTCATCTTTGTATATGACTATCATCATCATCATGCCAAAGTCTTGATCATGATATCATGTTCTAGGTAGAAATCAATTGACATGAACAATGTTCTCATGTGCTAATTCTTAATTTGCTTTAAATTTTCATTGGTGTAGGAACCATTTAAAAGCAAACATATTCCCAATTTTCATACTTATAAAATTTTCACGAAAGCAAAATGTTACTGGCCACATCCAATGTGGCAATATCCCATATTTCAGTGGCTTCTAATCCTCCTGACTTGACTATATTACCTAAGCATCCAACTAAAGTGAGAAATGTGCATATAACTGCAAGAGTGGACCAAAACAGACACGTTTTTTCGACATTGTGTATCTTTTGTTATTCCTTGGTGACCTGAAATGATTCACCTTGGGACCGCAATGATATTAATTGACTGTTATATTTTCAAATTGCACAGTAGTATAATTATGTTCATATTGGCATGCATTTTACTTGATAATAAGTTAATGATCCAAATACCTGGTTCATATCTAAGTCTAAACAAGCTGATTATTTTATTTTATGCTAAATATCATTTTAGTTCGGTTCTGGGTCAATTTAGATAAATAAATATACACTATAAGCGAGGTAGTCAAAATCGATATTTCACTTAGGATCGAGAGGGGGATTAAGATCGTAAATTATGGGATCATAACATGGATAATTGCTAAAATTCATATATATATGTGTGTGTGTGTGTGCGCGCGCGCGCGTGCACATGTAAATTCATATATGCATGCAAAATAGCAACAAAAAAAATCTTTCATATGTATCATAAGAAGGTCATACACAACCCGTAAGTCAGGAACTAACAACTTGAGCTTAGGTAGTAACAAGTAACAACTTCAAATAGGCAAATACAAAACACCAAGTTTTTAACAAATAGGCTAAGGTGCAGGAGATAACACAAGAAGTAGGAGTAGAAAAGAGGGAGAGATGTACGACAGAGTTGCAACTACAAGAGAGGAAATGCACATAGGAGAGACTGGATTAGAATCTGAGAGAGAGATGCATGAATGAGAGGGGAGACAACATGGATAGATGCACACGAGTGATGGATGCTCAGAGTTAGGCTTAGGGCTTCACCCCAGAAAAATAAGTTTTCTAGCAACCGAGTCACGAAACCCGACCCACAAAACCGAATGATGATCAAGCCCTAGGATTGCCTGAAAATCATCTGATCTCACTGATCCTACATGTAAGCCACGCAATCCCACCAATTTGACTAGCATGACTGTGAGAGCTGAGATTGTGCCTGGAGGCTGGAGCTGTCATTTAGTTCCAGGTAGCTTACTTAGAGTTTAGATTGTTGAAAACGTATATGAAAATCACAAATTTACTATTTTTGGAGTTTATTCATCATAAATGCAATGGTTATTTATTCTTCAATGTTAGGCTCACATCCCATGTTTATTCTAGAAGGAAAAGGTAGGGCATTTGGGCAATAGATAATTGACTAGAAGGGAAATTAGTTGAAGTTCGAGGAGGAAATAATTAGCTGAATTATGAGAATGATGAGCTGGATGAAAGAGATGGTGCAAATCCTAAAGAATTGGTGGGCAGTTATAAAAGAGGAATGCAGGATTAAGGACGGGTAGGTAAAATGTGGAATCAGTGATTTGGAGCGGAGTTAGACCTCTGGTCTCAATCTCTGAATTGAGTCATTTGTTTTCTAAATACGCAAAGCTTATCCTAGATATGTTATCGGGTCATTCGCATTTGTCCGTGCTCCAGATGTCCAATCATGGGTGTGAGAGGGTGTGTTAAGATCTCTGTTATTGGGGCGCCCACCTTTGTCCATGCTTCAGGCAGTTCTGAGCATGAGGAGTGTGTTGAGATCTCACATTGACTAAAGGTATGGCAAAATTAGTCCTTATAAGGCTTGAACAATCCTCATATGTTGAGCTAGTTTTTTGCGGTTGAATTAGGTCTAAAGCCCAAATTCTAAGAAATCTATTACATATATAATTGTAGAAAAAATAGGAGGGGGTGGGGGCCACGCTCTCCCCAGTGGATCCATGCATGTCAGAGTTTGCTGTTTAGCTTTCTTTTTGGTTCATACCTATCTGTTCTATTTTTTGTGGTTCCTAATATCTGTTCTATTTTTTGTCGTTCCTAATGTATTCAAACTTGATAATATGCACCCAATTCTAACTATCTAGTGTGTGTATGCTGCCAGAGATAAGGAAGCGGACCAAAGAAGCCTTCTTTTCAGAGTTAGGGAAGCCAGCATCTGGAACCTCTGTAAAGGTGACTTGTTTCTACTTGTTCTCTTTCAGTCAGTTTTTAATTGGGAGTCTCTTTTTCGTTACAACTTGATAATTTCAAACACTGTTTTAAAAGATGATCAGACCTGTGAGTCTTGCCAGTCCAACCTCCAACTAACTTGGATTTGATTGTTAGGGTGAAAAACTGGTCATAACCACTGCAAACTCATTGTAGTGGTTTTGACCGGTAAGAAATTCTGATGAGCTGGAAGAAATATAATTTTTTTTGCAACTCTATTCTAATTTATATATTTATATCCATAATTGTCTATTATCTCTATAGAACTATTAATTTATGAGCTTTGAATTAGCTTGATATTAAACGTATTTAATTTGATATTTATCATTTTTATTAGGTCTTCCACTTTAAAATTTTAATATTTTATCTGGTCTGACAATTTGTCAAACTGGTGGCTTTGTCGGTTTGATGTTTTTAGTACTCACTGGCTTCAAGTTTTTTATTAAAGGAGTAAGAAATTAAGGAACATGTTATAGATCTACACGACCGTGTTTAGCTACCCTTATACAATTCTTTTGTTCCTTCGATAAACTGTAACAAATGTTTCTTGAATGAGGTAGCTTCCATTGTTGTTGCTTAATAATTATCAAATTGCTTGGGTTTTGGATATGCAGGCCAATGCAAGCGCAGGCAAGGTAGAAAATGAACAACCTTCCTGGGCTCCATTACGAGATAATTATATGCTGACAAGTTCAAGACTAAAGGATTGGGACAAAATGCCAGTAAGTATCTTTTTGAAGTCGTATTAAGTTACTATTATGCTGTTCAGCTACCTTGTACTCATATTGTTGCTTCACGGCAGGATAAAAATGTATCAGATGACTTTGAAAAGGCTTCTCAAGATAGTAGTTCAGATGAAGATTAATGTTTTAAACCTTGTGAAAAGCAGCACTGAGGTATTTCTAGTGGGACAATCAGTCGGTCAGATTTTGAATATTCGCAGAGGAATATGCAAACATGAGAAATATTTTACCCATACATTCTGGTTTCAATGGTGTAGTCAGTGTACTCCAATATGGAACACGAGAAAATGAATAATGAGTATGGGATTCAAGTTATTAAAAATGTATATTCCTGTTCCATTTCTGTTAATTCGGTTAGTAAAGGGACTAGACCAAGCTTGTTGGCTGTTTGGCTATAACTTGGGGTACGTCACCAATTTTGAATGTGTTCACTGAACCAAATTTACTGAACATGATGAATAGAGTTATCTTTATTTTCCCATTGTCTGTATTAGAGATAGGATTCTCTACAGTATTAGACTATTTTTTAGTGGTTTTATTACCAAGAAGAAAGTCATTGAATTAATCAAAACTTAGGAAAATCTTTATTTTCATACATTCCGAAGAGTATTTTTAATGTAATGATTAGAGTTGCTGCTGTGTGATCGGAAGTCAGGATTCAAGTAATGAAACCAATTGTGTTTGATCTTACGATATGGTACTAGAATTGATTTTGTTTCATGTGATTTTAGGTAAAATATAAGTACTTGATTACTATCGAGTGAAATTGATTTTGTTTTCAAACCTCAGTTTGAATAGAAATTATAAAATTTAGTTTTTGCATTGCGTTGAAAACTTAAGTTTTGCATTAAACTTATTTTGTAAAAGCATTCAAAAATAATTCTTTTAACTTCAAACTTACTTCTAAATAAATTAATTTTACAAAATTAAGTTCATTCGATATCACACTTACCAAATATTTACTAAACACTTGGTCGTAGCCAGTACCCTAGTAATCCTTTTCAATTCAATATCTCAAAGGCATAAAATCCGTATCTTAAACACGGAGCTTCTGCAAGACGCACACCTTGACTTGCAATAATTCAGTAATCTTATCCCGGATCAGGATCTTCTTCGGTTAAAAGCGAAGGGAAAAAAAAAAGACTAGTATTATCGTAAGATTAAACTGCTAGGTGCTGCAGCTCTTTTTTTTAACTCCATAGAATCTAAATCCTGTCAAATTTTGGAATTATTAAATATTAAGACACAGAAGTTTTGAAATCGGATTAAAATAACACGAGAAAATAAGACAAAGCAACAAATGAATTAATTGTAGTTTTTATATCTTAAAAATAAAGAGGAAGTACTTTAAAGTTGTTGCAATGAAGATTGAATAAAATCACAACACATGAATTGTTGCATACTAATATATGAATTAAATCTGTCAAAAAATTGAATTAAAGCTAATTTATTAGGATCAACGTTTTAAGAATTAAATGACCATGGCTTCTACAGTGGACCACGAGGACCGGTACTTCAAAAATCATCTGAAACTTAACGAAGACGGACGCCACCCCCGATCACGATTCTCCTCGTCCTCACGGCTAAGACGGTGACTTGATCATGTCAGTTCAACAAAAATAAAAGAAAATAAAGTTTTGAGACCTTCATATTCGTTTCTTCTTGTTTTTGTCGAAATGACACCGATAATCATCAGATCATCGCTTCAGTCGTGAGGACATGGAAGACAATGAGTTTATGCTTTCTGGGGCATCGATCGAGAGTTTCAGAAGTTTTTTCAGGTATCAATCCACGTGGATCACCTATTAAGATAGTTCACCTTAGAATTCGCTTTAAAGTTTAAACAATATACAAAAATTTGAGTTTATACCTTTTCAACAGATTTTATTCTTTTTCTCGTGAAAAAAAAACAGATTTTGTTCTTTTTCAACAATCAAATGATAGATTGGTCAAAGGAAAAAAAAACCAAAAGAAAAAAAAATGTATTCTAAAAAAACTTATACATTATACTTTCTCAATAAACCTTATACATTACAACAATTATAAGGTACATACATTATACTTTCTCAATAAACCTTATACATTACAACAGTTATAAGGTACTTCTCATCATTTTAAAGTTATAAAACTATAAATTGTTTTTGTAGTTTAATCTCTTATGTTACTCTCATGTTACTTTAAAAAAAATGTTCAAAGTATTTAATAATTTTGAATTTTAACGTAATAGAAAAATTTATATGTAATGTATTATAAAATGGAGGAGTTTGTTTAAAGTATAAGAAATGATGTTTTATATAACAGAAATAATTTTTTAACACACAATGTGACACAGACACAATACGCATATGATCCGTACTATACGGACATACGATCCGTACATTACAGACACAGTTTTTTTTTTTCAATTTTTTTTAGATTTTTTTTAACTGGTTACAAAAATATTTGTCATTAACCAGATAATGAACTGCATTAACCAGATAAATGAACTTCGTTAACCATATAAATAAATGAAATGTGAGTTTGACATTCATCAGATAATGTGAACCATTAACCAAATAAGTGAACTTTGTTAACCAGATAAATAAATGGAATGTGTTAAGTTTCAGGGTTGGCATTCACCAGATAATGAGAACCATTAACCAGATAAGTGAACTTCATTAACCAGATAAAAAAAATGGAACGTGAGTTTGACATTCACCAAATAATATGAACCATTAACCAGATAAGTGAACTTCGTTAACCAGATAAATAAATGGAATGTGTTAAGTTTCAGGGTTGGCATTCACCAGATAATGAGAATCATTAACCAGATAAATGAACTTCGTTAACCAGATAAAAAAAAATTTGAAAAATTTGTTTTTGTAAGGAAAAAAAAAAGGTGGTGTCCGTACAGTACAGACGCGTATTGTGTCCAACGCTGTGTTCAACTAACAGCGTTGTTTATATGATGTGTTAATCGAGCTTTGTTGGTTAAACTTTATTTTAATCCAGCTCAATTAACTCAACGTTGTTTATATAATGTGTTAATCGAGCTTTGTTGGTTAAACTTTATTTTAATCCAGCTCAATTAACTCAGCTGGATTAATTGAGTTTCGGAGGTTCAACATTTTTTTTTCAAAAACAATTATAAATATATTTAAGGATATACTAGTAAATTGATAAACGGAAACTCTCTTTCCAACCCACCTCAAATAACTCTTTTTACTGTTGTCCTCTCCAACTGTAGTCATTAAAGAATTTACACCACCGTGGCGGATCCATCTTTACGGGGTTTGGGCTATTGGCTGACATAATTATTTTTTAGTTGAATATGAGTAATAATTTTTATTTTGCTCCCATAAAAAGTTCGGTATTGTTCTCATAAGACATTTTAAAAAAAAAATTCTGTCAAAAAAAAAAGATAAAAGAGAGAATAAATTTGTAATAATATGATCTCTTTATCTTTCTAATTTTTACCGCTCCTTTAATACTAAACTCACACAATGACAAAACACATTATATTTCAAAAAGAAACATTGTTCCAAATAGAGAGTGAAAGAGATTAAGAGACTCAAAGAGTAGAGACAATTTTCTTGATGATTTTCTATCAAGACCATTAGACTAAGATACAAAAAGTGAGACCAGTGAAGAGTATATGAAAGATGAATAGTTAAATGATTGTTTTTTTTTTGTTGAAAAAATTGCTTAAATGATTGTATTGTTACATACATAGAGATTTATTTTTTATAGTATTGACAATGAAAAAAATCATATAATATTTTTAAAATATGAAAATGTGTAGAGGACAACTGTAATTTGTAGAAGCTTAAGTATTTTAGTTTTTTTTGTCATAAAATTATATATTTTGTAAAATCTTATAATATTTTTCTTACATGAAAATATTTAGACTATTTTTTGCCCCCACAAAAAAAAAAATTTCTGGATCCCCCACTATCACCAGGTTACAAATCATTTAGGTCTAAAAAATACAAATACATTTTTTCGGGAACGGGTATTACTGAAGATGAAACTTATTTACGTATTATTTATCGGAGACCAATAACACTCAATCTCAATGAGAGGAGCCGCCCCTAGTGATTTTACGGTTTATTTGTTTCTTTAGCATCCCAAAGGTTGTTTTTATGTTCTTGCTAATTCAAGTGTAGTACTATCAAGAAGTGGTTTATACATGAGACATCTGGATGGTTCTACAGGATCCTACTGTTCTCCTAACTCAAAACATTTTCTGAATGCTTTTTATCTGGCGGAGTTGGGCCCCAAGCGGCCACCACGGAAATCAACAGACAAAGATGATGGTGTACGTAAATGGGACAACGAACTACGAGCAGAGACACGTAGGGCTGGAAAAGGAAGTTGCAGATGGCTGAGAGAGGAGAAGCCGCTGTACCAGAATCCTATTGGAGGAATTGGGACCAGCACAACAAACCAGCAATCAAACGGAATTAATGCTCCAGACGTTACACAATTATGGGTAACAATTATGGGCTTCAAAAATATTAATGGGCCGTTACCTTTAGTAAATGGAGAGGCGGTTATGCAATTGAAGACAAATTATGGTCCAACTAATGATAATTTCTTAACGTCATCTTTTTTTATTACCAACTCTTTGGTAGAGTTTTATAGAAGACGAACCCATGTAGTTGCTTACTCTTTGGTAGGGGTGGCTGTATATATCGGTAGCTTTCAAATTTATGATCAAGTTATTAACTATATTGCGATTATCAGTATTAATAAAATTGATTAATCTTTTCTTTTCCAAAAAAATAAAAAATAACACTCAATTAATACATTTCGAATTGCTAAAGGATATATTCAATTATAGTTATTATCAAATGCTAAAATGCTCGATCGGGAATATCCTTGCCCCACAAGGGTTTCAATCTTCTCACTAGCTTTTGCGTCACCTCATCATTTTATGAGGAAATAATTAAACTCGGCCAGCAGTTACAACAACCTACTAGCATGTGCTAATTTGTTTTGTACAGGGCAACCTACCTACAAGAGTACCAGAGGATTGGATGGGCGCTCATCAACTCTGCTTAAAAGTTATCTTTGCAAAGGCAACTGTGCTTTTCTGACCACCTAGTAGTAAAGCACTTAGAAAAGTCAAAAGATATAATGCATATTATCACAGTTCTAAAAAATAATCAAGACAATTTTTTCTTAAAAAATCACAATGTAAATTTATGATGACAGCATGGATACATGAATAATGATACGGTAAATTCTTCTATATCTAAGAAAAAAAGTAGGTATCGATATCCATTCGTAAAACAGACAAAAATAATCTTAATAAAAATAAAAAAACTATAATTCAAACATAAATTATAAATAATAAAACAAATAAAACCTACAAAACAAACTCAAAATAAAAAAATAAATTGAAATATTAAAAGAAATTAAAATCATGTATGAAAGAAGTAAAATAACAAAAGAAATTGACAAAAATATAATTTTATTATTAGAAATGAAATAAGAAAAGAAGAATAAGCTAGGAATGAAATTAAATAGTTTACACAAATATTAGAATATTATTTAAGCAGTGATTCAAATAACAAAAATAGAGAAATAATTTTTTTTTAAAATGAAATAGAAAAAGAATAAAAAGACTCTTTAGAGAAAGTCAAAATTTATTAATAAATATAGAAATTTTCCAGGGAATTTCTCCTATACTTTCACACTAACAATAGGTATGAAAATTAAACATTTAATTTCACTTTAAAAAAGTTAAAAAATGATGTGGCTTCAAATAATTAGTTATTGGGTATTCTTACCCAATAAAACTCCAGGGTATCGAAGTTCACACCGAATGATATACCTGATAAAGTATACATGGGCTGAATTAAGTGCAAGATTTCCAAGGAAATGGATTCCAGTGTAATCTCCTCCGTCGAATCAACGGTCGAGATTTATTAAAGCTAATTTGGTGCAGTTATAGAGTGAGCCATTTGATCTCAAATGGAGGGTTGAGATTTTCAACTGCATGTAACTGCGTGAAGCGGTTACAGCAAGGAATCCGAGTCTGATTTCCAGTTACACCAAAAGAACCCAAATGAGCTCGAAGCTTCTAGTATGAGACTCCCTGCAGAAAATTCCAATAGGCGAAGTCATTTTCTGATGATCAATAGAGATTCCAATTGATTCTCCATTCTCTGCTCCACATTCATGGAGGTTCATCAGTTTATCATCTTGATTCTTAACTCAAGTTTAAATCAATATTTTTTGTTTATAAATTAGTATTGGTTAAAAAGTTGTTTACCAAAAATCTTGAAAAACAATCCAACTTGCTTTGAGTCGTTGGACATTAACACCATGCAGTGCAAATTGTTTTTAAGTCAATATTTTTAAAATTTAAAATAATATTAAAAGATAAATATTTAAGAGAGAAGATATTTAAAATTATAAAAGAAATTGGTATATTTGTGGAGATATTGAACTTTCTAAGTTGTGAAGAAAATTATAAAAACAAATCAAGTAAATTAATACACGCTATTGTTTATGCGTATGAATTTGATATATTGTATTAAAATTAAAATTTATAGTTATGAATATTTTTTGAATAATAATTAACAAATTTAATTAATAATATTTAAAAGTAAAATTATATAACAAAATGACAAACTGAGATAGTACATAGTACATAATGTAGAAAAAAGAAGTCGTGTATCTTTTCGAATTAAAAAAACTCATATTTAAGAGAACTCATTATTTAATAGTAAAGATTAATGAGAGTTGATTAAAGGAAATCCAATTCCGCTAAAAATAGTGGTTGACTGTTGACGACCACAGTGATATTGACCTCTTTCCATGAAATTCATTACGACCACGATTTTGGTTGTTTGTGGTTTCTGAGAGATTAAGGTACAAGAGTCGCACCGCTGTCTCTATTGGCTCCGTTACAGTCAAACCAAATTCTGCACTCCAACGTCGAATCAAACCTGAGGTAAGACCAATTTATCAAATATTGACATTCAAGTTGTTGTACCTGAACAGTGATTATCTTTAGAAAATTTCAACACTCAATACTAACCCTTTATTAAAAATGATAACATCATGTTTAAATGTATTTAAGCATGAGAGTGGTAAATTTGAACACGACACGCGCGCGCACCTAATACACTCAGATTTTGATGTATTTTAAAGGTGCTTGAATTGCAGTAAGATGTCTAAATTATCTAGCCGCACTTGTAAATGGAGCTCTCTCGTTTAATTAAGTAACCTTCTAAAATATCTTTACGTAATAATATTGTTGGTAGATCTTTACATATATATTTTTTTAAATATTCCTTAACGTTTTAATTTAAATTTCTAATTAATATTTATTATATATTCCTTAATGTCTAGCGGTTCTCTCACATAGAGTGTTCAAATCCAAATTAATTAAAAAAAACCGCAAATCGATAAAAAAATTGAAAACCGCAAAAAACCGATATTTTTTTGGATTTGTTTGGACCATTTTTTTTTATCAACCACAAGGTTCGGTTCAAAGAGAATTTGAAGTAAATCCGCTCTTCAAATCCACTCTTTAAATATTTATCAAACTGAAACATAACAAAACTAAAGTAAATCTACTCTTTAAATATTTACCAAAAAAAATTAATTCTTTAAAAAATTAACTCTAAATATGTTATTTGAAGTCATATAAATAATTAATATGTAATGCTCGATAAAAAGTAAAAACCGAATACCCGATCCAATCCAAATCACATTTAATCGGATCGGATTTGTTCCGATTTTTTTAAGGAAACCATCCAAACCAAACCGAACCACATGTTGTTTTAATCTTTGAATCAGATGACTTTTTGCATTAAAACCGAACCAAACCGCACTGCGAACACTTCTACTCCCACATATTCAGACATCCTGGTTGGTAAAAGTCTTCCTCCCACCACTAGGGAGCTCTCAACAGTTTCTTCTTGGAGGGTCTGGGAGTGCCATTCCGACGTATTCTTTGGATGACCATTTTGCGTTGGTTGGACGTGTTGTTGCGAACATGTTTGCACCATTTCTTTGTTTTCCAACTTCATTGATAAAGATGGTGGGAATCAATTTATCGATTCCCATAGACGGCGCCAATGCTCTGTCCCGATTCTCTAGTAGGCTTATAATGGATTGAGCCTCCAGATGTGAGATCCACGAGTATGTCCCTCCGGTCTGGCATAGTTGAACAACGACGGGATAGATACCTGCAAAGGCACCCTGACACTCAAGTCAATAAGTGTTTTAGCCTTATCCTAGAGAATAGGAATAAAAACATACCTTTGCATGAATTTGCTAGTCTACTTATAAATTTTATATAGTGCTGACCTGAGTGGGTCCTAATACTTATGTGTGGGTATTCTCGATTGTCAGGATATCTCATCTCTCTCGGATATTATTTGTGGTTTCTTAGATGATTCCTCTTTGTCAGTCTTACTCATGTAGTGATAAGGTCTTTTTTTGCTGAGGTCGCATGTTGACTTTCTCTTTCTTGTACTTAAGAGTCTTTTCTAATGATGACTTTTTCTGCTATGAAATGGGACTAATTAGTAGCTCATACCGTAATGTGGCCTCTTACCAACCTATCTAAATACTTCTCTCTATCAGGCCGTGAATCACGACCGAATGAATTTCTATCTTTAAAACGTTAGCTGAAACATTACAATCTCCACAAAATATCTCAACCTACATTGAACAATACATAATTAAGTAACTTAAAAATTAGTTATATGATTAACATTAACACAACACCTAATTTTTTTCAATAAGTAAAAATTTATTGATTAGCTCTGGCATTAGCATCACTGTAGAATTAGCCCCACCTTCTAGGAAGGGTTGGATAAACCCTAACAACACATAAATAAATTGTATTTTTAACATAACGAATGTCTTTTTCATTAAATTCTTCCTATTTTTGTTTTCTTAACTAATGTCTTAATGACATTTGTTAGTATTTACTGAATGTGTTTTACACTTTACTTCATTTTAATATAAATAAAATTTTAGTGGTATTAAACAATTGCAAATGAGATTAAAGAAATTTTTTTTAGTTATTACCAAAAATTATTTTAAAATTTTTATTATTTATTTTGGAATTTTAGAAGATGCAATAAAGATTTAAAAAAATTCATTTTATCAATTTCAGACTTGTCTAAATTTTTTACTTCATCTTCTAATATTTCACAGTTGATAATAAGGACTAAAAACTAAATGTTGACAATGCTGAGATCCATAATTAATAAAAAAAAATAATTCTGTATAAGCCTGTTTATGTTAAAATACACTAAAGTATAATACATTTTCATATGGAGAGAGAAGAGAGTGCAATTTTTGAAATAAAAAAGAAAAGATAGTGTAGTGTAAATTTATCTGAAGAGAGAAAAATATAATTTTTTTATAAAATAAGAGTTCGTGTAAAGATGTATACACCTAATGAGACAAGTTTTATTTTAATTTTTATGACAAATCAATTTTATTTTCATGCTATTTAAGGCATCTCCAATATGGTAATCTAAGTTGAGTTCTTAACTTTCTTTTAATAGGCTTCTCGGGTCAAGGCTTTTCAGGTTCTTGTGGCATAGTTTCTAATTTGCTGACTGGGTTGTTTGCTCACTAGTATAGAAAGAGGATTTTATACCGGTTTTGGTACTGGTGTAGATGCTCCTGGTGTTGTATGTTGGGATTTTTACACCGGTTATTTAACCAGTGTAAAATGTGGAGTTTACACCGGTTATATATCCGGTGTAAAATTTCAATTTCAATTTCTATTTATTTTTTATTTTTTTGATATTCTTTTACACCGATTATTTAAATAACTGGCGTAATAGGTAAAAAAAAAATTCAGTTTATTTTTATCCATTATTGTCCAGAAGCTTTCTAAAATGACAATAATGCAGGAAATTTGACAAGAATTGACAGCAGAATATATTGGCGAGGAAAGAGCTACATTACTATATTATTAAACTTTTCAAAACAAGGAAAGAGCTACATTATTACTAAACTTTTCAAAACAAGGAAAGAACTATATTACTACATTATTTACACAAATAAAAAAGCAATGTCGTTTGCGTCACTTCCCGCCTCTACTGATTCTTCATGTTTGCAACTTCCATGGTTTCATCATCTATAACTTATAATGTGTCATCCGATTTTGTCCTAGTTGCTCCTCTAGTATTGGCCAAAACTAGCCTCAAGATGGATACTCGTCATCGTTGTTGTCGTTTGTATCACTTCCCTCTACTGATTCTTCGACTTCAACATTTGTCGTTTAGGAGATGGAACCTTCCCAACGCTTTATGATTCGTCTTCACATAAATGCAAGAATTCTAGGGTTGATGCATTAATTGAAAAGATACAATGAAGAGCAACCTGATGCATTTTGTCCACCAAATGATGGCAGAAACAATGAGTTTTTCTCTGGATTCTATGATGATATCAAGAGAATAACTCATTGGTTTTCCCATCATCTTGGGGACAAATTTCTTCAGCGAGGAGGAAAACCAAGGAGTTATTTTCATGACACCATCATAGAATCCAGAGAAGAAATCATTGTTTTTGCCACCATCTGGTGGACAAAATGCATCAGCTTGCTCTTCATTGTATCTTTTCAACTAATGCATCAACCCTAGAAAATATGAATTATGTGAAGAAGAATTATGAAGCCTTCGGAAGATTCCGTCTCCTAAACGGCAACATGTTGAAGTTGAAGAATCAGTAGACGGAAAAGACACAAACGATGTAACACCTGAGGACGAGATCGACATCGTCTTAGGACGACGTATCGAGACCTCGCGTCGAGATCTTGTCGGTGATCAGCCAAGATCGTTTCTTGGTGAGGAGACCGCGTGCACTAGGCTCTTGGTGAGGAGGTCGGTGTCGAGTTGATGAAGTCACGTCTGGCTGAGGAGTCGCATGTCAACCGAGGAGGCGGCGTGCGAACTCGTGTTAGAACCTTGTGAGCTTGCACGAGCACCCTAGTCGACATCGTGTCGAGATGATAACACTCGTATTCTTACGAGCGTATTGACGTTATTATTATATTGTTTGTAATAATTATATTGTCGGCTTGTCGTTCTAAATCATTTGTGTCTAGATCTTTGACGATAGAGTAGGGGGTAATTATGAGAGGGGCGATTAGATGGGTAGATTGACTGATGGGATTGGCATCTCATAGCTGGAGTTACGATTATGCCCTTCCAGCTGTATTCACGATCGGTTTTCCCTCAAACACTCACTTTCTCTTTCTTCTTTCTTCTTCCTTCTTTCTCTGAGTTCCTCTTTTCTCTCCAGAACTTCCATCGACGAAACCTTGGGTTCCATCGAGATTCTGGACAAACTTTCTTCATCAATCTTGTTCCTCATCATCTTCTCGACCTATATCGCTACTCGACCATCATCGAGGTAAGGAAAAGCAGATTTTTTCTCTTCTTCATGTTCTTGTTTAAGCGCCATTTCTTCTTTCCATTTTAGCGAGTTTATGCTTCCAAATCATGTCAAACTGATGGGTTTCTTCTTCATGATATTACCTCCACTTTCTAACCGATTATTGGAGCTTGTAGAACAAATTTCTTTCTCTGATTTAAAATGGGCGGTGCTTAGAAATCCTTCCTTTTGGTTTGTTTCGATTTCTTGTTTTTCGTTTGTTGCTTCTGGTTGTTGTTGTTGTCGATCTATCTGTTGTGGCATCAGATAGCCTTTTTCATGAACTTTTGATCGAAAACCCCAACTTTGTGGTTAAGATTGGGATGGGAGCTAAGTGTTATTAGAACCCAGAGAGATCGGCGAGGTTGTGCTTGTTTTAGGAAGTCTGATTCGCGAGACCGTGTGATTTCCGAATCGAGGTGTACGGGAAAGCGAATCCGAGGACGTGGAAGCAGTGGGATCCAGATCGAGAACTGCATTGCAGTCGATCGAGAAGTTACGTGTCGGTCGACCGAGAAGCGCACGTGTCGAGATCGAGTGGAAAAAAGTCGTTGTCGAGCTCGTTGAAGACAGATGTCGAGATCGAGTAAAGAGAAGTCGTTGTCGAGCTCACTTGAAGACAGCCGTGTCGAGGTCGTTGTCGAGCAGCATTAGCTTGGAGTTCGGTAAGGGCGCTTCACATTAATACTTTCATAGTATGCTAGCGTAAGGGCAACTCTTAGACATTATTAAGACTTTATTTTATATGTTATTATGTATGGATTCCTTGATTGGTGACGAGCTTGAAATGTTGTGATATGATTGGGTTTTTTTGCATGTATTTAATATGTGATTGAATATATGTTGTAGAATAGTGTGTGCTGTCGAATTGCGTGTCTTCATGCAGAATGTTTTATTGCTTAAATGATTAAATTGGGTTTTCTTCATGTTAAGCATGCTCTCTTTATTTGATATGTGATCAAGTAAGTTGTGTTACTCTTTGACATGCGGCCAGCTAATCATCCAGTGAGAGAGTACAGAAGTCGTATGACGTTTGAGCGGACCCAGGATAGCGAGGTGCTAGGTCCCACTTTTTGTTTATGGTGGATTGGCTAGGCGTTAGCATTATCGGTTTAAGGGATGGACCTGTTGATTAATGTATGGAATCGGTTTGGGATGGACACTGCCGTTTACCTATTACATCAGTTTGGGGATGGACCCTGTGGCGATATTAGGAATAAGAGTCGAGTCGAGTCTAGAGTGAGATGGTCGAGTCACGTGTGGTGATTGAGATACATTATTGTGTTGCTTATTTCTTTATGCCGTGCTTATCTTGTATTGTTGAGAAGTTGACATTCTTTCCGTGGTGCCTTCAATCCATGACGGTTACCCAGGAGATGTCGAGTGCAGGGAACTCGGCACAGAGATGATACCGAGGAGGAGCTCGACGCGACGCGGAGTGACGACCTCTATTTGTCGTGATTGATTATGTTGTTGGATGTTTGTTTTTCTGATGACTGTACCTCGTTTTTCTTTTGTGTTCAGAGGTCGTGACCAGTTTGGGCCGGTTATGTTTTGTCGTTACAGGGTAGACTGGGGGTCTTACTTTTGAGCAGCCTGCGTGGGAGTCTGCTGGAGATACCCCAGGGTATGATTGCTCTCTTGAAGTCGTCATACCTTAGGTGTATTTTCTTTGTACATTTACTACTCATGTATTTGTATACATTATTATTTGAGTGATATATATGTATGTTATGCATGTATGTTTATTAGAATTTATATCTTGTGTCTTAGTTGCACCATGTTTTGAAAAGTGTAATTACTCCGATGTGCAGTGGTGTTATAAAAAAAAATAGATCGTACTTTTTAAAAGGCACAAGAGTACCAGTTTTAAAACACATCTCATGAGTTTAGTTGAGCTCGGTGTATTGAGCTCGGTAACTTCGAGCTCGGTATGTTGAGCTCGGTAGCGGTCGAAGCGAGTCGTTACATTGTTGGTATCGAGCGGTTCGTTCACCGTAGCCGTTTGTGCATAGGAGATTTGGACCGTCAGCTGTCCGGGTTATGTGTGTTGGGTACCTAGTTGTAATATGTTGATTCTTTGTTTGATTAAGTGAAGCACTTATTGCTTGAGAAATTGTTTAATTGTTTCTTGATTGAAGCGGTGTGTTTTAACACATCCATGTTGTGAGATCCGACAAGGTTTTGAACCTTGTGGAATCTAATGCCCACCTAGAGATAGAAGTGAACTTGAGAAGCGTCGACATGGGCGAGCAATTCAAGCTATGGCCGAGACGGCGTGACCATGGCTCAACAATCATTCTTTCGCAACTCAACCAGGCTAGCGATGGCTCAACAGACGGCGTTAACTCGTGAAGAACTTGCAAGACAACGAAGCGAGGCGAAATCTGAAGCTAGAGGATTGGCGGACTTTAGGAAGCATGATCCGCAGTTCTACGGTGAGCCAATCGGATAAAGGCGATCTTTGGATGCAAGAGATCGAGAAGATCTTCAAGCACTTCATTGGCGAATAGCGTGAAGGTCGACTATGCCACCTACTTACTACTGCTAGGAGACCTTGAGTATTGGTGGAAATGAGTGAAGCAAACCTTTATAGCGAGCGTCGCGAGATGACCTGGGGAGCTTTTTCCGTGAAAGGTTCTTGGACCAAGTACTTCCCAGATCTTGCACGGCGAGAAGGAGCAAGAGTTTCTTCAAGCAGCGGCAAAGCGGTATAGCGGTGTCCGAAAGTACCAAGTTCGAGTCGCTTGCGAGTATTTGATCCATTCGTGATCGAGTTGACCAAAGATGGTTGAGTGAGAGATTCCAGGGGATTGAGATTTGACATTCGGTCGAAGTGGTGTCGTGAGGATCCAAACCTCAAAGGCGATAGATCGTGGTCCGAGTAGAAGGAGTAAGCCACAAGAAGAAGGCTGTGGCGGGCGGACCAGGTGAGACCTCAGTGCGGGGCGGAGATTTGCACCTGAAGAAACAAGCCGAGAGAAGCCTTCGACCGACCTCGGGGGAACAACAACGAGGGACGATGTCGTCCGATGACCCAGGGGCGAGTGAGTGGAGGTCAGGCCGGTGTCGAGGTGACTTGCTATCGATGTGGAAAGCGGGACATTCTGCGATAATCAGACTTTCGGAAGGAGGAGGTGTGTTTCAATGCAAGAAGCCAGGGCATTTTGCCAAGGATTGTCCTACACCTAAAGTGAGCAGAACCGACTATGCTTGCAGCCAGGCCAAAGGGAGCGTCCAGTGGCTAAAGCGGAGTTTTTGCATGAGTGGCGAGGAAGCGAGCGAAGATCTTATCCAAGGTGAATGTGAGATCGAGGTAAATCCTTATCCGTTCTTTTTTGATTGGTCATGACCCATTCCTTTATTTCTTGATTGTGTGAACCATTTGAACTTGTGCGGATCTGTTCAAATTGGTAGTTACAACCAATTTGCTAAAACCTTAGTCACAAACCGCATGTCTTAATTGCGTAGTGGTTATTCCACGATGAAAGTTTGTGGTCAATTTGGTTTGTTTGCCTCTTGGGCTTAGATGTCATCCTCGGGATGGATTGGTTGTCACACCACCATGTCCTCTTGGTGTGCCCATAAAGCGTAATTTTCCCAGGACACTTGGAGTCTCGATTATCTTCTCTGAGCGTGTCGAGTTTCTTTGAAAGAAGGAACTAGGAATACATGTATCGGCTAGTTCGGAAGTTTTCCATCGGATCGACGTGAAGAATGTTCCGGTGGTGTGACTTTGAGGGCGTTTTCCGAAGGCGTGCCAGGGGTTACCACCGATCACGAAGGTCGAGTTCTCCATCGACACGATTCCAGGGAGCACGGCCAGGAATTTCCAAAGCGCCATCTGGATGTCTCTGCCGAGATGAAAGAACCGTCCCGGTCGAACACTTGGAGTCAGCAATTCATACGGGAAGCGTGTCAGTGGGGAGCTCGGTGTTGTTGGTTAAGAAGAAGGATGGACGATCAAAGTGTGCGTGGACTATCGCTGAGCTTCAACAAGGTTCTTGTGAAGAAGCCGTTATCCGATTACCTCGTATTGTGACTTGATGGATCAATCTGGGTGGAGGCGATCTTTTCAAGATAGACTTGAAGTCGGGCTACCATCGGTTCGCGTGAAGGAGGAAGATGTCCCAAAGCGACTTTCAGGACTAGGTATGGTCACTACGAGTACTTGGTGATGCCGTTTGGAGTAATGAATGCGCCCGGTGTGTTTATGGACTACATGAACGGGATTTTCAATTCGTTCTTGGATCGGTTTGTTGTAGTGTTCATCGAGCGACATCCGATCTACCGAAGAACCAAGAAGAGCCAGAACACTTGTATGCCGAAGTACTATAGATATTACGAGATAAGCAACTCTATGCCACGACTGTGAAGTGTGAATTTTGGCTCGAAGAGGTGAATTTTCTTGGTCATGATTTCCCGAAGAAGTGATATTGTGGATCCACTAAGATTGATCTTAGGCGTGGGAACAACAAGCGATTCTGAGATCGTGAGTTTTGTACGGCTTAGCGAGGATATTCACCGAAGATTCATTGAAGGTTTCTCGAAGGTATGTCGTACCTCTTTACACGGTGACGAGGAAGGATCGACCTTTTGCCTGGGCCAGAGAAGTGTGAAGCCCGGTTCAAAGGCGAAGGAGCTTTTGACGGCAGCGCTGTCTTGATTTTGCCTCAACGTAAGAGCCTACGAGGTGTATTGTGATGCGTCACACCAGGGATTGGGATGCGTCGATGCAACATCGGAAGGTGGTCGCGTATGCTTCAAGAGCGACTTAAGATTCACGAGAGAACTACCTACTGCGACTTGGAGCGGCCAGAGTTTTTCTTATTTGAAGATATGGAGGCACTACCTTTATGGGAGCACTCTTCATTTTCAGCGATCACAAGAGCTTGAAGTACTGTCGACCGAAAGAGCTCAACATCGCGTCGTGAAGATGGGCGAAATTTCTCAAGGACTACGACTTTACGTTGGAATACCATCCGGTAAGGCTAACGAGTAAAGCGGTCACTGAGCCGGGAAGAGCGTTTTAACCTCGGCAATGATGATCAAGAGTTGGAGATGCTCGAAGTTCAGAGACTTGAAGTTGAGTGTCGAAGTTTCAGGAAAGTGAGATTTGGTATGCTTACCATTTCTAACAGATTGTTGGGCCGAGATCAGAGACCAGAAGTTCATGACGAGCGAAGAGAAGGTTCAGATTGATAAGCGCAAGGCGACATAATTCCAAGTCGAGGCGCGATGACATCTTAAGATGCAATGGCGAGTGTGTGTACCCAACGTATCAGTGAAAGTTAATACTACCAGCGCGATAAGAGCGGCTTTAGTATTCATCCAGGAGTTACTGAAGATGTATCAAGACTTGAAGAAGCATTTTTTGGTGGTGGAATGAAGAAGCAAGTGGTGAGCATTAACCGTGTTTAACGATGTCGAAGCGAAGGTGGAACACCAGCGACTGCGGGGAATGCTACAATCGCTGACGGCATACCATTATGGAAATGGGATAGTATTTCCATGGATTTACGTTAATAGGTTTGAGACGCAGAAGAAGAATGATTCGATTTGGGTGATCGTCGACCGATTGACCAAATCTGCTCATTCTTACCGGTGAAATCGACATACAGCGTGGAAAAGCCGAATCGAGATCTACAGCGGAGATAGTACGACTATGGAATACCCTCTTGATCGTGTCGACCGAGATCCGGTTCACGTCTCATTTTTGGAGGAATTAGGAGCGATGGGAGGCAGCTCAGCTTAGCTCGGCATATCATCCCCAGGCCCGGTCGGCCGAGGAAACGATCCAATCACTTGAAGATTTGTTCGGCGTGTACCTTAGATCACTTAGGAAGTTGGGACGACGTCTTACCATTAGTGGGAGTTCACCTGATAACGGTTTCATGCGAGTATTGGAATGGCACCTTTTGAAGCATTTATGGCCGGAAATGTCGAGCGCCTCTTTGTTGGTACCAGGGCAGCGGCGTCGTTGTAGGACCAGATATGATCCGGACTCAGAAGATCCGTTTGATCGAGATAGGATCGCGAACGTCTCAAAGTCGGCGTAAGAGTTATGCCAGATCAGCGGCGTCGACCACTCGAGTTCGAGGAAGGAGAACATGTATTTCTTAGAGTCACCCCCATTCTGGAGTTGGTCGGCGATCAAATCCAAGAAACTTACCCTAAATTTATTGGACCTTATCAGTTTTTACCGTCGTATTGGTCGTGGCATATCAGATTGCCCGCCACCCATTCTTGTCGAACATTCCGACGTCTTCCACGTCTCCGCGATTCGCGGCGAGTATGTTTAGAAGCCCTCATGTCGCCGAGCGGATGTGATTCAAGCCAAGGACGACCTATCTTTTGAAGCATCACCAGCAAGGATCGTTGACGGAAAGCCAAACGATTGCCGAACAAAGAGATTGACTTGTCAAAGTTGTGTGGGATCGAGAAAGGCGGGAGATGCGACTTGGGGAGGGAGAAGATGAAGACTTCGATGCAACTTTTTCCGAGGTAAGAAACTTATTTGCAATTTCGAGGGCGAAATTTTTTAGAGGGAGAGATTGTAACACCTGAGGCCGAGATCGACATCGTCTTAGGGCGATGTATCGAGACTCAGCGTCGAGATCTTGTGCCGAGATCCGTGCCAAGATCGTTTCAGGTCATTCTTGGAAATGAGGAGACCAGCGTGCACTACTTGGTGAGGAGGTCGGGTGTCGAGTTGATGAAGTCGCATACCGAATGAGGAGGTCGGCATGTCAAGCCGAGAGGCTGAGCGCGAGACTTCGTGTTAGAGCCTTGTGAGCTTGCACGAGCACCACTGGTCGACATCGTGTCGAGATGATAACACTCGCATTCTACGACGCGTTATTGGCGTTATTATTATATTGTTTGTAATAATTATATTGTCGGCTTGCCGTTCTCAGTATGTTCAGATCTTTGACCGATAGAGTAGGGGTAATTATGAGAGAGAGCGATTAGATGGGTAGATTGGTGATGGGATTGGCATCTCATACCGGAATTCTGATTATGCCCTTCGGTATATTCACGATCGGTTTTCCCTCAAACACTCACTTTCTCTTTCTTCTTTCTTCTTCCTTCTTTCTCTGAGTTCCTCTTTTCTCTCCAGAACTTCATCGTGAAACCTTGAGTTCCATCGAGATCTGCACAAACTTTCTTCATCAATCTTGTTCATCATCTTACCGACCTATATCTCGCTTTACTCGACCATCATGGGGTAGGAAAAACAGATTTTCTCTTCTTCATATTCTTTGTTTAGCGCCATTTCTTCTTTCCATTTTAGCCATTTTATGCTTCCAAATCATGTCAAACTGATGGGTTTTCTTCTTCATGATATTACCTCCACTTCTAACCGATTATTGGAGCTTGTAGAACAAATTTCTTTCTCGATTTAAATGGGCGTGCCCGAAACCCTTCATTTTTGGTTTGTTTCGATTTCTTGTTTTTCGTTTGTTGCTTACGGTTGTTGTTGTTGTCGATCTATCTGTTGTGGCATCGGATAGCCTTTTTCATGAACTTTTGATCGAAAACCCCGACTTTGTGGTTAAGATTGGGATGAGAGCTAAGTGTTATTAGAACCCGGAGATCGAAGCCGAGTTGTGCTTGTTTGTAGGAAGTCGATTCCCGAGATCGTGTGATTTCGAATCGAGGTGTCTGACGAATCAGGGGCGTGGAAGCATGGGATCGGATCGAGGCCCATGCGTCGAGTCGGCGAGAAGTGTATGTCGAGTCGTTGAGAAAGCGTGCGATGTCGAGATCAGTCGAAAAAGCGTTGTCGAGCTCGTTGAAGACAGCCGTGTCGAGATCGAGTAAGAGAAGTCGGTTGTCGAGCTCACGAAACGGCCAGATGTCGGTCGTTGTCGGCAGCATTAGCTTGGAGTTGATAAGGGCGCTTCACATTAATACTTTCATAGTAGTATGCTAGCGTAAGGGCAAACTCTTAGACATTATTAAGACTTTATTTTATATGTTATTATGTATGGATTCCTTGATTGGTAGCGAGCTTGAAATGTTGTGATATAATTGGGTTTTTGCATGTATTTAATATGTGATTGAATATATATTTGTGAATGGTGTATTACTGTTGAATTGTGCGTGTCTTCAAATGCAGAATGTTTTATTGCTTAAATGATTAAATTGGGTTTTCTTCATGTTAAGCATGCTCTCTTTATTTGATATGTGATCAAGTAAGTTGTGTTACTCTTTGACATGCGGCTGAGCTAATCATCAGTGAGAGAGTGAGTCGTATGGCGTTTTTGTGGCGGACCGGATAAATCGAGGGAGTGCTAGGTCCCACTTTTTGTTTATGGTGGATTGGCTGGCGTTGTAGCATTATCCGGTTTGGGGATGGACCTGTGATTAATGTATGGAGTCGGTTTGGGGATGGACTGCCGTTTACCTATTACGTCGATTTGGGGATGGACACTTTGTGATATTAGGAATAAGAGTCAGTCGAGTCTAGAGTGAGATGGTCGAGTCACGTGTGGTGATTGAGATACATTATTGTGTTGCTTATTTCTTTATGCCGTGCTTATCTTGTATTGTTGAGAAGTTGACCACTTTTCCCGTGGTGCCTTGATCCATAGACGGTTACTCCGAGCGATGTCGAGTGCGCAGGAACTTCGGCGGCCAGATGATGCCGAGGAGAGCTCGAGCGAGGACCAGTGGCGACCTCATTTGTCGTGATTGATTATGTTGTTGGATGTTTGTTTTTCTCGATGGCGTGCCTCGTTTTCTTTTGTGTTGAGTCGTGACCGATTTGGGCGGTTATGTTTGTCGTTCTGAGGTGGCGGTGGTCTTACTTTTGGAGCGGCCCCTGCGTGAGTCTGCTGGAAGTACCCCAGGGTATGATTGCTCTCTTGAAGTCGCATACCTTAGGTGTGTATTTCTTTGTACATTTACTACTCTGTATTTTGTATACATTATTATTTGAGTGATATATATGTATGTTATGCATGTATGTTTTATTAGAATTTATGTCTTGTGTCTTAGTTGCACCATGTTTTCAAAAATTGTTACTCTACGATGTGCAGTTTGGTGTTATAAAAATAGATCGTACTTTTTAAAAGGCCTGCAAGTTTTAAAACACATCTCATACAGGTTTAGTTGAGCTCGGTGTATTGAGCTCGGTAACTCGAGCTCGGTATGTTGAGCTCGGTAGCGGTCCGGAAACGGGTCGTTACAAACGACAACAGCGATGACGAGTGTCCATCTTGAGGCTAGTTTTGGCCAGTACTAGAGGAGCAACTAGGACAAAATCGGTCAGTAGATTGCTCCGAATGAGTCGATGGAGTGTAATCGGGTGCAATGAGAGAATACTCCGGTGTGGATGGAATATACTCTTCGATCTCATCGTCATCGCTGGGGATCTAAACAATGTCCGGCCCTTGATGAACCTCCTTGGCAACTATGGGCCTCCTGGTAGAGGGTGGTCACCTCTGAAGCATGCGCATACGATGGCTTGGGCCCCAACGGTCAGCGTCAGTACGAGGATCAGCATACTGGTTATCCATCAAGTCGCGATCCTCATTGCGATAAGGATCGCGATGAGGAGCATCACGATCCTCAATCGTCACAAAGATAGCTCGATACTCCCTCGCAGTCATCATCGGCTTGATAATAAAGGGACGTGACCTCCTGGAAGCCATGCGAGTACGATGCCCCCCACGACCACAATTTTCATCTAAAGACATCGTTTGTTGTCAACAGTAGTCAATCATGAGCAATCAAACTGAAGTTTAATTGAATGACAACAAAAAGCATAATAGGGAAGCATCAGTTTAATTACTATTCGTAGAATTACCTTTTTGTAAAATATATAAACTTCCTAATTACTAACATGTAAAAACGTTGATCATTTAACCATCCATCATAACACAATACAGGAGCTGCATCAGAATAGATCCACAACCACACCAACCCTTTTCCAAAATATTTCCTTTTAAAAAATTAATAAAAACCAGAGCTTGCTAAGGAATCTGAACGAATAACTGAGAAATTAAAAAATGAAAGATTAAAAAGACAAAAACAAAAAAGCACAATACATTTCTATCTGAAAAACATAAACATAAACATAAACACACTCGGAACCCAGCGAAATCAAAATACCTAAACAAAAAAAATGAAAAAAAAAATGAAGCAATGATGCACCTATGAAAATGGAAAGTTGGTTGAGCAGAAAAGAGAGTGAAGAAGAGAGATTCTTCTTCTTATATTTTTCAAGCTTTGGTCAGAGGGAACAGAAGAGCGTGAGGGTGAGGGTGAGTGAAACCTAAAGAGTAGAGACCGAGATTATCAAACAGATTAAAACAAAAAAGGGCCAAAGCTATAAGGTAAAAGAACAAACCTATAAGCACGGAGAAGGAACAAGTGGCTGTGGTCGCTTCTAGTTTGCCTTTGAGACAAGGCTCCGAAGGAGAACAACGGTGAGAACCACGAGAAGGAGAACGACGGCGAAAACCATGTGAAGTAGAGGTATATATTCGAACGGCTATGAGAGAGGATGAGAACGACGACAGTGCAGCAGCGAGAGAGAGGGCTCGAAGGCGGAGAGAACAAGAAGAGTGCAGCGGCGAGAGAGAAAGAGAGAACAATGAGAGTGAAGTAGGGTTATCTTAGAGAAATGCTTCGCGCGTAACTGAGAATGAGAGAGAGAAAGTTATTTTAATCAAAAGAAAGACTTTTAACACCAGTTCTATAAATAACTGGTGTAATATGGTACATTTTTAACACCAGTTATATATAAGACCGGTGTAAAATATCTTCAGTTTTTAAATCTCAAGCCTTTTACACTGGTTGGTTATATACCCAGTGTAAAAAGTGACGCGATAATTTCAAAATTACCACCGCGTTACTTTTTACACCGGTTAAACCTAAAACCGGTGTAAAATACCTAATTCTTTTCCGTTTCGCGCACTAGTGGCTATCTGGTATGGTCTTCACTTTGCTTGGCAATCATATTTCAAGCATGTTGTTGTAGAGTCAGATTCCAAATCAGCCTTGGACTTAATTGCTGCAATGATTTTCGATTTCATCCTTATGCATTGGTGTTGCAGCATATCAGAAACTACATATCTCTCGCTTGGTCCCTTTCTTTCAATCATACTTTGAGAGAGGGAAATGATTGTGCTGATTGGTTGACAAAGTTTGGTACTAATTCGAATCATCCTTTAGGGATTTGGAGTGCTCCTCCTGCTCATATTTCTCAGCATTTGATTGCTGATGCTTTTGGGAGCACTAGGCAAAGAGTTGGCTAGTCTTTGTTTGTCTTGTTTTTAGTTTTCTACTTGATTAAAAAAAATTCTTTTAATAGGCCGTACAATGTCATATTTTTTTGGTCAGCTAGTAGAAATGGTAAACAACAAACACACACACGTCTAAACGGTAACACCCAGATTCGAATCCCGGTCCCGCACCCCCATATCGCTGAAATTGCCAAAGCAACCAACAATGGGGGACAGGCCGTACAATGCCATATAGTATTGAAGAACTCTCACTATGTTTTATTTCAATGGTAAAACTCAACTTGAGTTCTTCACTTATTTTTAATAGGTCCCAATTTGAACCCCACTAGTGTTACCAAAAAAATTATTACTTCCCCCGTCTCTTAATATAAGACCATTTTGTAAAAAAAATTGTCACTTAATATAAGACCATTTTCAAAGACCAAGGTGTATTAATTATTTTTTTTACAAAATTATCCCATGTACCAAGGTGCATTAATTTTCTCTCTTTTAATAGTCTTGGAAGATGAGAAGGGTAACTTGGAAAAAATAACACATTTTGTATAAATTTAATGCTAAAAATTAACAAAACCTATTTTCTTAAGAAACATGAAATGATCAAAGAGTGTCTTATACTAAGAGATGAAATCACTGGTTAAGAGCACGTTCTTATAGAAGAGCATAACTTACACGTGGCCTTCTCGTTAGTGACATCCAATAGTATAATGTGTAAGAATCAATTCTTACGCAAGAAAACCCGCATAATAACCTTCATTTGTAGATGGTCTGACTCACCTAATTACTGGCTGGCTCAAATGTACAATACTTAATAATTAAAAAAGAAATCTTTAACCACAAGATTAATTAACTAGTTAATGATAATAAATCAAGCATTTGAGTTTCTAAAACAAGGGGCGCAGTGCAGTGCAGACACGCATGTATTAGTCAAAACTGCGAGATGTGCAAATTGGAAAGACGATGAATGATAGAGTCACACCCTCTAATATATAATACACTCTTAATTATTGGGCTACGTCATATTTTTTTCCTTCTAAAATCAATCGTTGGATTGAAAATTACTATCATATAGATTATATCTGTAAATTTTAACACTAATCTATGATCATTTACTATGTCATCAAGATGCGTCAAGATTAACGTCAACGATGTAATTACAAATAACGTTAATCTTGACGCATCTTAATGATATAGCAAATGATCATAGATTAATGTTAAAATTTATAAAAATAATCTATATGATAGTAACTTTTAATTTAACGATTGATTTTTTTTTTTTTAAATTGTGACATGACCTAATAGTTAATAATGTGTTTAAAAGAGTGTGTTTGAGCGTGTGACGTTAACACTCCTCTCATAGAAAAACACTGAAACACGCCCAAGAAGCCAAGCCAAGTAAACAAAAAAAAAAAAAAAGAGATGGCGCGTGGGGTAGCAAGTAAACCGACGTGATGGGATACACTGCACAAGGCTGCAAAACAAATAATGACATATCAAACGGGATTGCACCAACTTGCATATATTCATCTCCCTTTTGGCATATCTCTGCCATCCTCCTATGCATTTTATAATTACAAATTTACAATCCATCATCTTAATGTGATGCCCTTGCCTCCGACGCGCCAGCTTTGATATTTTTTTTTTAACTCAAAGTTTGGGCCAGTTGGATAGGGGGGTTTATTGGGCCAGAAAAAGCTTTAAGACTCTTTAAGCATTTACAAAGATACTTATATTAGTGGCAGACTTAGGACCCTGGACCAACGAATGCATAAAATTTTTAAATCACCGAAATTATAATAAGAGCACTTGTATATACAAAAAATAACAAGAGCAAATGTTTACTCTTCTTGCAAAATAGCAAGAACATGATTTCTGATAACACAGAACAAGTTTTTGGACTTAAAAAAATAGAAAGGTTTCGGAATTAAAAAGAATTGCAAAAGTAAATAACAAAACAACATAGACCGAATTAATAAAGACTTAATTACAACAGAAAAGTTACAAGAGAAAATTAATAGAGGGATCAGATTAGGGTTTTAGTCTAAATTGAGGGAAATCTGGACCTAGTAAAAGAGACTGAAAATGGCACTCACCAATTGGAGGGAGAGTGTGTCGAGATGTGAGACAGTGAGAAGAGTTGCGTTTTGAGTTTTGAGAGAGAGATGACTGATTTGACTGAAGGAGATGAAAGAAGTGACTAAGTGAGAGTATTGTGTGCAAATTATTAAACAGAGAGGGGTCAAAATATAAATTTTATAGGGGGTAAATAATATTTTTTATTTTTCAGGGGTGCAAGTGCACACCCTGAAATACACATAGGTCTGCCTATGCTTACATATTACCTACCAACGAGGTCCTCACATTGGCAGCGGAATTCGAACCCACGTTCTCGTGAGATATTAACTGAATCCTTACCAACTGTACCAACTTTCGTTGGCCGCGCCAACTTTGGTTTGAACCAAAGGGATATACTAGTCTGGTATTGAATATAAGCAACAAAAAAAACCTACGTTTAGTGGTATAAAATCTAAACAAATTTTAACTAATTTTTCCTCACATTATTCCTAAAATATATTTCAATTAATTTCGGTTTTATTTTTCAATAGTCATTTTATTTTCATAGAACAAGTTTTCATGAAGGGTAGTTTAAAGAATACAATTATATTTTTGATATAATGAGAAAATTGAATGAGATTAACTAATTTTTTTTAAAAGATGCGAGATAGTTTTTGTTGTTTATATTGGAGACACACGGGAGTATATATTATCACAATAATAACAAAAGCCACAAGACCATTTCCATTTTGACACAAACTTACGAAATGCAATGAACTGGGACACCCCCATTGTCTAATATTAGAGATAGCAATCTCATCTTCATCGCTCTCACTCCCATTCCCATATTGATTCTTGTTTTCTGTCTTTCGGGTTGGCATTTTCAGTTTCCAACCCAAAGCATTCTTGGATTTTGGGAGCATCTTTGAATACAATCTCTCAATCTTTTGCATATTTCAACTCATTGGGCTTAAATAAATAAAAAAAAAAGTATGGAGGATTGTGTATGTTTGTTGGAGTTGGGAATTATGGTCTTTCAGGTCGTGATACGATTTTGATTCTCTGTTTCCCAATGATAAATTGAGAATAAAAAGTAGTTTTTTAACCTACCTGAAGATACTTATTGATTTATTTTAGAGTTTAATTTCTACGTACTGTCGGTGTAAAAATATTTTACATGTGCATCCAATGATGTGTTGTTACTTTATTTAATGAGTATGACAAGTCATGTATTTATGAACTCATTAAACGACTTGATAACACATTATTTGATACACGTGTAAAATTTTTTACACTGATTATGTATATAAATTAAATTCTTTACTTATTCTATATATTGCTTATAAGTTAAATCTTCAACTACAAATAAAATAATTAAAATTGAATTTAATGATGAAGGAATTTGGATATTTGTATGAGATTATGGGTTCAAGTCATTATGCCAGATTGGCTTAAAATAACACCCAAGAGGTAACTAGACATAAAACCATTACTCTACAAACATTAAGTTGTGATTCCATACACACCCTACAAAATGATAAGTTTCCGGTAGTGGTTGCAAGTAACTGCTACTAATCAAGTGTTCTGGGAAAGCTTGAGTAGTAGTTAATAAATTAAACTGCTACACTTTTTTTTTAATAAAAAACAGCGATGCCTAATATGAAATTGCTATCTACACCAACTGTACGTCTTTCTAGAGGTTCTATTTTTTGACGTTTTAAGTTATCATAGGTTTTTAAGTGACACATTATAAGTTTTCGTACATTTCTAATATTCTTTAGTTAGTTTAGATTTCCCTTTTGTTATCTCTCTCTCCCCCTTTCTTCTTCGCACTCATTCACTCTTTTCACTTTATTTCACTCCCGTTCGCTCTCTTTTGCTCTATGAACACCTTTTCGTTTCAAAACTCTAAATCGGTGTAATGTGCTCTCTTTATTTTCATTGTAGAGCTCTTAATTGTGTGTCATTTGCATCTTTGTTGTTGCACGTAGCATGCTTATGTTTTCGATGCAACGATGTTCTTCATTCAGGTTTGTGATTCCTCTCTTCAAACCCTAATTTAGTTTCTATAAAGTTCTTTGCTCCTATGTGAATCCCTAACTTTTGTTTTTGTTATTGTTAGGATTAGATAATTTAAAAATAAAAGATGATACTTCTAAGATTTCCAAAACGTGTTGACTACATGTTTTCATGGGAGGGGTGCTTGGATTGGAAAATTATATGACTGCTACATCGCCACTTTTACTTCCTTTTTATAGTATGCGTTTGTAATTTTTTAGAGTCACCAGCAAGTGGTGCACATTTGTAAATACGTGTTTTATGGTTTGTGTACTCTTTTTTCTCGCTTGGTCTTTTTTCCATTGGGTTTAATTTGGCTTAGGGAGGTTTTAATGAGGCACTACCATGTCGTTACGGGTTGGAGTACCCCTTGTACTCCCATAATAAAATTTCTTTGCTTATCAAAAAGAAAAAAAAAATCAAATGGAGTCACTAGAAATGTTATGTCGTATATTGAAGAAATGTTCAAAGACTACTTATAAACTAGGCTTAGCATCCTCTATTTTTTAATTTATTCTTCGTATTTTATTCCTTTGCTCTCCCGTCTCCAATAGTATCTCTATCAGCCAACTATTTTTCTTCACTTCCTTCACATAGCTCCCCAAACTCCCACTTGTAAAATTTATATTTAATTAAACAACTTACTAGAATTTACCCAATCAAGTTTTATATAATGTGTTTGTATAAATAAATCTTTTTTTTTTGTTACAAAAGAGGGATATAATGTGTTTGTAAAATATTGTCGTAGCATGTTGCTCCGAGATTCGCAAGACCTATATATGTAATTTTTATTTTCTTCATTTGAAACCAGAAACTTCTTCAAATGGTGGAATAAGAAAAAAAATCATTTAGTGATAGTGTTGCAAATTCTTTGTTTTAGAATAAGAAGTTAGTAAAATTCAGTTTCACATGTCTCTATTATATACAAATGAGAATAACCTCATTGATTATTCTCCACATGACATCTTCTTAGAGAATTAGCAATTAATAATGCTTTTGTGTCATCTTAATTAAGGAATCTCGATGATGTGTTTAAAAAACAAATGACATGGATCAATGAAATGACATTTCTATGTCCAACATGTTTTACAAAATAAGCATAAACCGTTGACACATCATTAATAAACAATAAATAAATAAAAAATTAAAATTAAAATCAGGACAATATATGTTTCGGTTGACCACTTTTTTTATGGAAATATAATAAATATAAAACATGAATAATAATTATAGACAATATGAAGAATACAAAAGGGGAAGAAAATATGTCTATATTGTGTAAAAAAGTGAACAATAAATGTTAAGTGTAAATGCACCTCAAGAGAGGGGTTCTGACCTGTGATAGCTGATGACAGTTGTCAGAGGTCTATCAACCATAGGAGTAACTTGTCTAAATGCGAAAACCCTAGGATAGACAACTTATGATTGCTTTATGATTGCTGATTATATACGATTGTTGGTGGGTATTTGTGTGACTATGTTGTTGAATAATATGTTAGTTAATGGTCGCACATAGCGATGTTAGGATTGATATAAGAGATGTCTATGCTAGTTTGATATATCCTTTGATTGTGCTTGTTGACTCTGTCTGTGATTGTGATGGACTATGGATGTGATTGGAGTATCGAGAGAGTACCGTTAGGCCTTAGTAGAGCTGACAGTGATGGTGCAGAGTAGTTATAAATAAGATAGGTAGAAGGCAATGGGGTGTGAGAAGGAAGTAAGTGGAGATAAGCTTAGGTGTAGAAGGGTAGACCTAGGAGATAGTAAGTGTGAACGCGAGAGTTTTGTGTTTGCCTCTGTGTGTACCATTTGTATATGCTTTTTATCCCCCTTTTCCCGATTTTATAGTGTGTATTGTGTTTCTTAGCTCCTTTCTACTTTTCTTGTTTTGTATTTTTCATTTTCATATAAAAAATATATGCATGGACCTGATGAAGATATCGCCCGCATCGTGGAGTGTACAGAGGGTACTCAGTATGAGTAACTCTTACGTGTTACAGCTAGTGAGTCAAAGTCAATGAGTCAGTGTTTGTATATATATGTCATACCACTTGTGGGCCCAAGACACGGATTCCGTAAAGATATGTACGTGTCAATTATTTAGTTTTAATAAAGTATTATTTTCAATACATCTATATTGCCTAATCACACATTTAAAGTCTAATTATTATTATATTATAGCGCTCTGGAAACAGGGTGTTACATTTTGGTATCAGAGCAGTTCGGTCCTAACCGGACTGTGGAGTGATTAGGATGTTGTCACTGGCTGTGTCTAATCGGGTCTCCACTGGACATTGACTTTGTCTGGATAAGGGTAGAATGTCCGCTAAGTAAGTTCTCTTTATTTTAGTAAATAAAGAGGACTACTTCTTATGACCCGAGGTATCGGGCATATATTGATATGTTCCCTCATACCTTGTACATTACGTTGATTCCTTGGCAGAAAACAAGGATTCTCCTTGGGAACGCAAGTTAAGGACTTTTGATCAAGTCAGGGAATTAGGGGGCTTCGACAAGACTGGAGGCGACAAGGAAAAGTATGGGACTATATTGGGAAGAGAGAAACATTATGCGAGCAAGAGTCATCACCCGACCCTTATATATACGTATAATCTATATAGATATTTGATATAAAAAAGCTATTTTTGAGATTCTGCCATATAATACAATCTTAAATCGTTAATCTTCTCGACCAGGTGGTTACAACTAAGATGGATCGAATTGAGGAGGATGATGCCAGAACTGTCCCTGGGGAGACTAGTAACCCGATTAATGATGGAACTGAAACAGAAACTCCTCACACAGAGGATCATAGAGAGAAACCTGTTGATGAGAGGTCCCTAAGGGATTTGGCTACTGCTGTTCTGTAATAGGCTCAGCAGAACGCAGAGTTGATAGCAATGCTTAAGGAGGAACGCGAAGTTATAAGGCATCAATGGGAAGCAAAAATGAACGAGACTGGGTTGATGGTTTTTCTAAAGGGAAAACCACCTCAGTTTAAGGGTGAATATGACCCTGAAGGAGCCGATCGCTGGATTCAAGAAATTAAGAAGATATTGACAGTAATGCATTGTATTGAGGATCAGATGGAGACATATGCTGCATTCATGATGGTGGGTGGAGCTGAAGGATGGTGGAAGAATAGAAGGAGAGTTCTTGAAGCTGAAGGACGAGCTATTACTTGGAGACTGTTCCGGGAGAGCTTCCTCGAGAAGTATTTTCCTAGAACAGCAAGACAACAAAAAGCGAAGGAGTTCAACACATTGACTCAAGGAAGTATGACCGTGGGCAAATATGCCTCTAGGTTCGAATCTCTAGTGAAATATTCCGAGTATTACCTGCTTAGCCCTATTGAGGAATGGATGTGCCGACGATTTCAAGATGGGCTTCGACCTGAACTTCGTCGATCGATGATACCTTACGACTAACTGGTTTTTCCGATCTAGTGGAGCGTTGTATGGAGTTAGAGGACATCGATCATCAGAAGGTGGGTTTTGTAGTAAGGGAGTTATAAGGAATCAAGAACAAGAAACTAGCTATAGGGAAGAAGACCGAAGCAATTAGTTTGAGAAAGTTAACGGAAGGAATACTGACCAAAAACCACAGCAGATGGGAATTATCCAAGGAGGGCATCAGAACTTGAAGAAATGTTTTAAATGCAAAGGAGCACACATAGCGAATGACTGCCTATTTAAGAAACGCATATGCTTTGAGTGTGGAAAACCAGGGCATATCTCTCGAGAATGTAGGCAAGGAACAATACCCACGGGACAGGGAATAGATATGGAGAAAGGCAGAGGATTGAGGAAGGATACCCTAAAAGATCCCAAAAGGTCATAAAGGGCGACTTCGTAGGTAGAAAGTGTCACTTCCCAAGGTAACGCGTGAGGAACTAAATCCTCCCGATCTTGATTAGTGGAATCGGTTTTGAGAAAGTCATCTTTCTCATGTCGAATGTAAATAAAACAAATGTATGAACTTATTATACATAAATAAATCTTCTGTTTGTATAAATTGTATTTGAGTATTCCTATTTGCCTTTTTATTTCCTATTTGATGAACATTTAATGTCTACTCATATACATGCTCTGCTTATATTGATTTGTGTTTTGACATTTAAATTCTAAATGCATATGCTCAATATAAATATCTCTGCTATAAATTTGTGTTCACCTATACTTCAGTTTGACTTCTAATTCTTCTTATTGGAGACATTTAATGATTGCTTATTATATATTTTCTGCTTATATGAATTTGTATTCCTGTTTAGCTTCTAATTCATCTTTGTTACATCTTCTGCTTAAATAAATCTGTATATAGCTTTATGTTGTTATGTTCCTATTTACCTTTTTCTCTTGATTGCTAATAAGTGTGCCTATGTGTGTATATCTTTTGCTTACATCTGTGCGTATCCATGCCTCTTTTGATTTTTAATTTTTCTTGATATTTATGTTTACTTGTCTGCTTAGTTGTATTAGATCATAGAAGTACTGCTGATAAGACTAATCAATATTTCATGATGGAAGAAGGAAAGGGTTTGGTTAAGTAGTAAACAAGTAAAGCTATTAAGTTTATGATGAACTGAGTTGATAAAACTATTACGAATAACACAAGCTGGAAAGAATAAGGTGTAAGGAAATGAAAATAATAAGCTAGGAAGAGCCGTTAAAATACCGAGATAATAATATAGAGAGTTATGTCTTAGTAACCAATTAGCAGTTGCATACAAGTATAAACATAGACTAAGAGCAGTAGCTGCACATACTGTGAGTAGTAGCTGTGTAAATAGTAATTGTATGTTAGCTGCACTCCCATGATGTGATCGACAGTTGCACAGATGGTGAGTAGCTGTAGTTGTGTTGTCTCCCATGTTGTGAGCGACAGTAGCACACATGGTAAGTGTTAGTCATTGTGTTGTCTCCCATGTTGTGAGCGGCAGTTGCACACATGGTGAGTGTTGGTTATAGTAGTTGTGTTGTCTCCCATGTCGTGAGCGGCAGTTGCACGCATGGTGAGTGTTAGTTGTTGTGATGTCTCCTATGTTGTGATCGGCAGTAGCACACATGGTGAGTGTTATTCATTGTGTTGTCTCCCATGTTGTGAGCGGCAGTTGCACACATGGTGAGTAGTTGAAGTTGTGTTGTCTCCCATGTTGTGAGAGGCAATTGCACACATGGTGAGTATTCATTATAGTAGTCATGTTGTCTCCCATGTTGCGACCGGCAGTTGCGCACATGGTGAATAGCTATTATTTGTGTTGTCTCCCATGTTGTGACCGGCAATTGTACACATGGTGAGTAGCTGTGTAAGTTGTAGTAGATGTGTTACCTCTCATGCTGTGATCGGCAGCTGCACACATGACAAGGTAGACAGTAGTTGTATATACTATGAGTAGCAGTCGTGAATGAGGTAAGTATTAGTTAAATATACTATGAATCGTAGTTGCATTCCAGGATGTGGTAAACCCTCATGAAATTTCTAGTAGGAAGTGGTGAAGAATGAACCCGGGCATTCTTAACCGTGACTCTATTAGAAGTTTCATCAAGGAATCTGTTGAATAAAGATAGGTTGTTGAGATAGTTTATGCCTGCATTATGATTTCACATTGTTAACAAATTACGAGACTGATCACCTCAGTAATTTAGTTAACAATGGTGAAGATCCTAATGCTTGAGATAAACTGGTAACAGAGAATAATGAGTGGACAAATTGATTAAAAGATATGGTGCTAAATGAACATGAAAAGGGTTATGAAAGTAAAAGAAGTAGGAATAAGGTAAATCTTAGAAGAATATAACAACCGCTGAATTTTCGAGGACGAAAATTATTTAAGGAGGTAGTAATGTGACATCCTGAGAAAATTAAAAGAATAAATAAATAAATATTTATAGGAAGTTAAAAATACCATAGGAAAACCCTAGAATATAGAGAAATCGAGAATTCTCTAAAACATGTCCATCGCGATGCGATGGAGTAGGAGGTTGCAACGCAATGCGTGATGATTGGAAAGTCGGTGGAAGAAAAAAAATGAACCTTCCAGATTTGTGTCCATCACGACGCGACAGACTTATAGTGTTATGCCATCGTGATGCGATCCAGTCGCGATCAAAGGCAGTGGTGAGAGGATGAGCTCTCCATCTCGCCTATAAATTGGCCCCCACCCATCCATTTCCCCAAGTTCTTCCAAAGGTCTTTGGGAGGATGTGGAGGAGCTATGGAGGTGTGACGGGACACGAGGATGTGGGGCAACGACAGTCTTCTAAGCTAGGTATGGTCTCAACCTCTTCTCTCTCTAGTTTTCTCTCTTTAGGAGCTTCTAAGGGTAAGTATGCTTTGTGCTTGCCTCTAATGAGGATCTGGCGCATCAGAAAATCCTTAGTAAGTAATCCTAGAGATTGAGAATAGGAGTGAGACTTAGAGGGCTACTAAGGAGCAAATATGCTCTGCACTTGCCTCAAGTGAGGATTTTGTGCATCAGAAAGGCCTTAGTAGGTAATCCTCTAAGAGGAGAGGATGGGAGTGGCTTGATAGACTAAGTAGGAGTGTCCAGTGGTAGGAATACTGTAAAACCCTTATTTATTTATGATGTTGCCCCATATTTGTGCGTAAATAACAATAATAAACCTCAAAAGTACAAAAAGAAGACTTTTATTATATTTATAATATACATCAGTTTGTACATACAAAGGGTTCCTACCTCGGAACCTCCAAAAATAATACACAACTCGGTCGTCAACCCTAAGGGTACAACTACCAAAAACCCTAAGAGTACAAAGTCTCTAAAAGTCAAAAAGTCAAAATGTCCAATGTCTCCACCTCCAACAGTTTAACACACCAAACATCTAACCACCCACTAAAGAAAACCCCTACATCTGACCTGGCCTAGGGACCCTGATCCGAAACCATGGTGGTAGACGGGAATCCCTGGTGTGAGGATGCCCATGACACCTAGAATGATATGCCCTCATGGGGTCCCTAGAAGTAGAGGGTACAGTAGACTCTGAGCGTCGTAATCCCCTAAATCTAACACTGTCTCGAGCTATACTGAAAGACTCGGATGAAGATGGAACAGTAGAGTAATGTCGTCTGGGCTCTCGCCACATGCGGTTAAAGGGAAACCGTTGTGCGATCTGGAAATCTCCAATAAAAGATGCTCTGGGTGATCCTAAGATACAGAAGAAAATACTAACTAAGCCTATATATATGACGACATGATGGTTATAATCTATCTCCCAACTGTCACCGTCAATGTCGTGATAGTACACTTCAAAGTCACCCCAAACTGGTATGTTCGGTCCTGCATCATCGAGGGGTGGAAGTAGTGCGACATCTTCACTCTTGTGTAGGTCCTCAGAGTCTAAATTTTAAAATACATAGAAAAGAAAAGAAAACAAACAACACAAAACATAAGAGATAAGAACACTATGCACCAAACAAATGGGAAAGTAGTAGAAGAGAATATGTGAAGGATAGTTCACACATCTCTCAATCAACTGTTAGGATCATCGCCTAACTACCCATACCCATGCAGTTTAGATCTATACGACTATGTGGCTACACAACTCAACTAGGGCAGAAGTAGCCCCACCTTAGCTACTTTGCCTTGATAAATTTCAGCAACCAAACCAAGCCATTTGTCTATCCCTCTATCCCGCTCATCGTATCCCTAAGAGTGCATCCCTGCTCTTCGATAAGAACAGGTATCGGGGCGGTACTCGGGATCGGCACTATGGACAGTGATACGATGGTACCCAGTCAGGATAATTAGGCTTCCCAACGTCCCGATAGGATGGTAGCGAGCCATCCGTCACTTGTAGACTTATTGGACCTTGATTATCCCTAAGGACCGATGTGTCCTATACCCGACATATTGTGCCCGCACTCTGGCACCTGGCCTCGTACACATCCTATGTGCACGGCGGTGGATTACAACACTGTTATGCACGTTACTTATTATTCAGTATCTCACAACTCATCAACACTTCTCAGCTCAACTTACTAGTCTTTTATTATTTATTATTCAATCAACAATTTATTTATTCTTCCCCACATTATCAGCACAAGTATATAATATATAACTGAATAATAATTAAACAGTTACACAATAAACACTATACAACAAACATCAGCACACAAATTAATCCTACTGTCGCTCAAGCGACATACTACTAACACATCATCAAACAATACACACAATCATTTCACAATTATAAGTTCTCTACCCTAGGGTTTTCACACAACACTACACCTATGGTTGATGGACTATTGACTACTATCCTTAGCAGTCATAGTCACAACACCCCTCCTAGGGTGTTGGGACATCAGCCCCTAGTAGGGCTTGGGCTACCCTACTTTCTTATTCTACACCTATCCTAGTCCTACTTTCCCTAGTGTATAGAGTCCAGATCTCCCCATACCTGGCTTAGAAGACCGTTGTTGCTCGCGTCCCGCATCCCACTACTTCTCCTCCTTCCAGCTCCTTCCTTGCTGGAGAGCTCCACGAAATGGGGACGGGAGAGCTCTTTATATAGGCAAAAATTGACCCCATCGCGTCGTGATGGCCCCGACACAACAAGCCATCGCGTCGCGAGCTGGACACGTGTCGTGTGATCTGCGGCGCTGATCACCGCGTTTCACACCGACATTGGATCACGTCGTGAGCTCCCTTTGCCTTGCCTCCGTCGCGTCGCGATACACCAAGTTTTTAAATAATTCGTTTTTCTTAACCACTAAGCTAATCAGGCCCCTTTTTGGACCTAATTGGGCCGATTCCCCCTCCCCTTTTAACCTATTACTCAATTTGGGATTTTCTAAATATTTTTTAATCTATTTTATTTTCCCAGGATGTCACAAATACGAGTAGCAGAAGCAGTGAGGACGCGAAGAGTGACAGCAACTGCAACAATCTTCTATCCAAGTGGGAGCAAGAAACTTTACACTCTAGGGATAGTAGGATAGAGTAGTGTATATAAATGTGCATAGGGTGACCTAAGCCCTACTAGAGGTTGATAGTAGCAGCACCTCAGGAGAGGGGCTGTGACTTGTGATAGCTGAGGACATTTGTTAGAGGCCTATCAACCATAGAAGTAACTTATCTGAATGTGAAAACCCTAGGATAGACAACTTATGATTGCTGATTATATATGATTATTGGTGGGTATTTGTGTGACTATGTTGTTGAATAATATGTTAGTTAATGGTCGCACATAGTGATGTTAGGATTGATATAAGAGATGTTTGTGCTAGTTTGATATATCCTTTAATTGTGCTTGTTGACTCTGTCTGTGACTGTGATGGACTATAGATGTGATTGGAGTATCGAGAGAGTACCGTTAGGCCTTTGCAGAGCTGACAGTGATGGTGCAGAGTAGTTATAAATAAGATAGGTAGAAGGCAATGGGGTGTGAGAAGGAAGTAAGTGGTGATAAGCTTAGGTGTAGAAGGGTAGACCTAGGAGATAGTAAGTGTGAACGCGAGAGTTTTGTGTTTGCCTCTGTGTGTACCATTTGTATATGCTTTTTATCCCCCCTTTCCCGATTTTATAGTGTGTATTGTGTTTCTTAGCTCCTTTCTACTTTTCTTGTTTTGTATTTTTCATTTTCATATAAAAAAATATATGCATGGACCTGATGAATATATCGCCCGCATCGTGGAGTGTACAGAGGGTACTCAGTATGAGTAACTCTTACGTGTTACAGCCAGTGAGTCAAAGTCAATGAGTCAGTGTTTGTATATATATGTCATACCACTTGTGGGCCCAAGACACGGATTCCGTAAAGATATGTACATGTCAATTATTTAGTTTTAATAAAGTATTATTTCCAATACATCTATATTGCCTAATCACTCATTTAAAGTCTAATTATTATTATATTATAGCGCTCTGGAAACAGGGTGTTACATGAATTCCGAAATCATCTTAAACACAAGAAGAAGGACTTCACTTTACAAGAACTCATCAGCTATATGAGGACAGAAGAAGCAAACTGTCTTAAGGATAAGTTTCTCTCTTTCCCTCCCAATTTTTCTAATGCTAATCTTGTTGAATCTGCTGGCACTTCTGTTAAGGAAAAATTTTGAAGAAATACAGGGAATAAATTTATGCAAAATAAGGATAAGAAACAATTCAACAAGACTGATGGTAAGGTCCAGAAAAATAAGATAGCTTGCTTCGTGTGCAGAAAAACTGGACACAAAGCATACTAATGCCATTTTCGCAAGGATGGGCCAAATAATAATAACAGAGGACAAACTGTTGATCATCAACCAAAACCAAAACCACAGGCAAACTTGGTAGAAGATGAGGAGATCATCGCTGTAGTGGTAGAAGCAAATTTGGTCAACAATGCAGCTGATTGGATATTAGACACAAGAGCTACAAGACACGTCTGTGCAAATAAGGGACTATTTAATGAGTTCAAGGAGAATGCTAAAGAAGCCACCGTTTACATGGGAAACTTTGCAGCTGCTAGAGTACACGGTAAAGGGAAAATTATTCTCAAGTTCACTTATGGTAAAACTCTGGCCTTGAACAATGTCTTATATGTTCTTGAAATGTGTAGAAACTTAGTGTCTGGAGCTTTACTTAACAAGGCTGGCTTGAAAATAGTGCTTGAATATGATAAAGTTATGATAACTAAGAATGAAGATTTTGTAGGTAAGGGATATTTATCTGGTGGTCTATTTGTTCTGAACATTATCTAAATGAATTACAATGCTTCCAATTCTGCTTATATCGTTGAATATCTTGTTATTAGCTATTAGCTAATTTCATTTTGTGCAGATCTATGGACCTTAAATTGGTGAATTATTTTGTTTTGGTTACATCACAAGAAGATTTCTATGTGGTACATAGTTTATGTACGAAAAGTGTCTCAAAAAGAATATGATCAAAATGTTACTTTTTAAGAAGTTGTGGCTAATCGTTGGAGAGAAAAAAAAATTGAAAATTAAGCATGATTTATTGTGAAGATTGTATATATTTTACAACTCATTGTTAGCCTTGTCTTTAAGTGAATAGGCACCTGAATTTGATGCACCCAGCGAAGATCCACCCAAAGAGCTTTACTTGGTTAGATGATGACAAGGGAAATGAGGGAGTGGTATGATGAATACTAATTAAAGTGAACCTTTTTTTATTTTATTCGGAGTGGTTGGATTGCATGACGAAGTTAATGGTTGCTATACCATTGTCAGGGAGACCTACACCACTTCACTGCGATTCACAAGCTGCAATTGGTGTGGCTAATAATAGTGCTTGTAATGGTAAAAGAAGGCACATGCATATGGGACAGTGTTGGGAGACACTTAATTAAAATTGACGTTATTTCACTTAAGTATGTGAAAAGTGAAAAAAAAAAATTGTCGACCCTTTTACAAAAGGATTTCCCAGGAAAGTTGTTCTGGATACGTTGAGGGGGATGAGTTTAAAGCCTTGAGTGGAGGAAAGTATGGTGGACACCCAATTTGTGGTCAAACGAAGCCATATGAATACTCCTATGCACTACACTTTTCACCCTAAGGCGTGCGGTAGTGCTTGTTGTGAGGTCGAACCATGAGTTCTTAATAGATACATAGTCCTTAATATGGGTGGTACTATAGAGACGCACTTGATGTATCTACCTAAGTGGGTCTGAAGGCATAGACAACATTCTATGAAAGACTTAGGTAATCTTTTTAGAGTACTCATAAACAACCCAAGGTATATAAAAGCCTAAATTATTGTGGAAATAATTTATCGCGGAGCTATCACAAATTTAAAGGTAAAAATGCGTGTTGTGGAGGTCTCATCTTAAGTTTATGAAGTTCAAGAGAAATTCACTTCTTGGACATAATATGTTGTCTCACTTCAGTACGTGTTAATTCAATTCTCAAGATATTAACACTTAAACATGAAGAAACTTTCCTTACCGAGAATTTTGTCTTTCACTTCTTTCCTTGTCTAGAATTTTGTTTTCCACTTAATTGCCATTAGTGTGGGATTGTGGAAATAATGACAATGTCAGTTTATTTTAATTAGGTTTATAATAATTTTCTTTATAATGACAATTTATTATTTTATAACTGATAATTAAAAGAAAGAACGTTAGCCTTCTTTTATGACACTTTATATAATATTAATATAATATTCAATTATCAAATGGTCAGATCCGTTGTTGGCCAAACGTTTAGTACTTATTACAATCAAATTGATTTCTTGCTTTAATGTAAGGAAACGTGAGCCAACGACAATAATAAACAAGTGATTATTATAAAATGATTAGAGATATTTATTTTACGGGGTGCGAAAAACTCTCTCTTCTTCTTGGTTATCTTATTATTTTGGGCATTGTTTGTGAGGCTCTAACGTGTTTCTGACTTCGAGTGCACGAGTTCAGACACTGCTATGTAAACCTTAGGGGAGCAAACCGGATATTGAATTGTACCAAAGGTCTACCAAAGTTTGCTTTTAGGACAGTGTTTTTTGCCACAGCACAACATAATTCTTCTCCTAATTTCTAACAATTGGTTACCGTTCTTAAGTGTTACCTGATGTATCTTCCATATTTATTTTATCAACCTATACTTATCGGTTGAAATCATTGTAGATGCAAAACTTTTATCCAAGACAAGGAGTGTTAATAACCCTCCTCAACCCAGTGACCCAAACCCAGCTCTGAGTTATTTTGGGTCAGGTTTGACTTTATCCCACAAAAGATAGAGACAATATAGGGTCTCAATTTACAAACCTATCAAGTTAGGGATAGGCTAATGTTAACCTTCAGGTTACCCAACCCATCGTAAACACATACATAGATACAAACACACCCACACACACAACATCCTTTTTTAATATTTTTATCTCTTTAACTTTACTGTTTAAAGTTTGATCACTCTTACACTCACGCGCACACACATATCGTAAATACATACATAGATACAAACACACCCACACACACAACATCCTTTTTTAACATTTTTATCTCTTTAACTTTACTGTTTAAAGTTTGATCACTCTTACACACGCGCACACACACATAGATATTTTAATTTGTATCATCACATATTTTTATTTATTTGAAAACACAACCTATACATAAAGTGGTTATTATTATTATTATTATTATTATTATTTTTATTATAACATCCTAAAATAAAAATGGAGTAAAAAGACATCTCTGGTATTAAGAGAAATTCTAATGCATATGATATATGTACTAATTACATGATTTTTTAGATGTTATTATAATTTTATTTTACTTGTTATTTGGGTCAATTCGATCTCGTCCTACTTAGACGTGATCGTAATTAATAGGCTCATATATGATCATATTTTTTCTAGTTTAGGATTGAGTTCAGATTTAAAAATTCGGTCCGATCAAAATTTACAATCGGGTGATATATATATATATATATATAACATGTCACAACCCATCCCTCCAAAACCTCTAACTAAGACTTTTTCCGACCTAGTAGTCTTATTACCACCATTATACACAAAAATATTCTATCTATTATTTGAAGTTTTTTTTTGTAAGTGTCATTTGAATATTTGAGTGTTAGTACTATATTAGTTTGTGAATTTTTTTAATCAAATTACTACTTTAAAAAAATAAGTGTTAACACATCACTTCTTCAACAATTTTTGTCACTGAACTAATCACAAAGAAATATAGAGTAATTATCAAGTTCATCGTCTTGTATTATCATTTTATTCATCTATAAATTGAAAATAGTAATAACTTTTTTAAAAGCAATTTTGTTGTCAAGTCTTTGAAGCATTAATGTGTGGATACACTAATCTTTTGAAGGGTAATTTAGTGACAAAAACTTTTAGAAAACTAATGCCGTAAAACAATCATTTTTCTAAAAACTAACAGTGATAAAATTGTTAGAAAATTAATAGGGATAACACCCAATTTGGTCCTTGAAGTTTGTCACTCGTATCAACTTGGTCTCCAACTTTATCGAAATTACTAAGTAGTCCCTGGAATTTGAAAACATGTATCAGTTACGTCCCTCCGTCAGTTTTGTTTTTCCTGTTAACAGATTCCAAAATAGTCCTTCAATTTAGTCACTTATTAGCAAACAGGTCCCTGTGATTTATAACTTAATGTCAATTTGGCCCCTGTGATTTATAACTTAATGTCAATTTGGTCTCTGCTAAATTGACGGAGGGATGTAACTGATACACGTTTACAAAATACAGGGAATAATTTGGAATATTGATAAAGTAAGGATCAAACTGAATTTTTTCCCAATTCCAGAGACCAAATTGGGTCTTATAATACGATGTAATCTAATTCTATTACTTTTACTATGATGGTTTTAATTAAATTTTATACATACTATATTTACTCTGTTTCCTAAAAAATCTTTAGGCAGACCGTAGGCACAATCTACCAATCTTTGAAACAGTACTTAATGATGTTTATTAAATATTTTTAGAATGTGACTTCTAGGGTGAGCTAGCGCTACAACTGGTTTATCGGTGAACCATGAATATCAGTCGTCGATCAAAAAGTTCTACCAAATCCTATTATACACCCTATACACTATATAATTTTTTCTTCTTCCTCTCTCTCTTCCCGTCTGCCCTCATTCTTTCTCTCCTCTGTCATTTATCTCTTCTGACTCTTCCTCTCTCTCGAGTCCAACCACGGTCGCGGCACAACCACCACAGAACTCATTTTGTAATATATCCATCCAATGATGAAAGTCGAACAAGAAAGAAACAACTGTGACAATGTGGGACAACGTGAGAGATTAAGGAATAAGGGATTAAGGAAGCGTTATCATTCGCCAATAGCAAACAACCCTTGTTTTATTTTGATGTCCTGTTACAGAATCCTTCAGTTCCTTCCTTATTCTTCATTTTCAACTTCTTTCTCACTCCTCAATTACTATTCAGTCTTCCTCATTCTTCCATTGGGCAAGTGTGTCTTATTCTATTCTTCTCTCTATTTTTTAGTTTACATTTTTCTTTTGTGATTTCAATTTGCCTAATTTTGTTTTTACTTTCAAATTGAAGAAAGAAAAAAAAAGATATGAGGATTGCAGGGTTTCTGATACGACCCCTGAAGTAACAGAGGAAGTGAACACTGAGGAGAGGCCTAATGAGCCGGCAGAAGCACAAAATCAAAGGGACACACTTGGAAAGCGCAAGCCCAACAAACCCCTTTGGATGAAAGATTTTATCTGCTAAGAAATAAGGTCATCAGGTGCAGGTTGCTAGTCAATCATGATTGGTGTGGTACTGTTTTATTGGTATTTTTCTATTTAGCTGTTTAATTTCTTTTAAGTTGTTTTGCTGATTGGATGCGGTATGTAACACCTGATGACGAGATCGACCTCGTGTCGAGACCTCGTACCAAGACCTCGTGTCGAGATCGCGTGCCAAGATCGCGTGCCGAGGTCATATGTCGAGCTGATGAGGTCGCGTACCGAGCTGAGGAGGCCGCATGTCGAACTGAGGAGGCCGCGTGCACGAACTCGTGTTAGAGCCTTGTGCGCTTGCACAAGCACCCTGATCGACCTCGTGTCGAGACTGTAACACATATTTTTACGAACGTTATTTAGAGCTAATGATTATATTGTTTGTAAAATTTATATTATCGGTTTGCAGTTCTCGTCGCTGTGTTTTTTTAGATCTTTAACCTATAGATTAGAGGGTAATCATGAGAGAGGAGAGATTAGATTGGTAGAATGATTGATGGGATTAGCATCTCATAACAGTAGTTACACGTCACTTATTTGTGTTTTTTTTTAAAAAGAAAAATTCATTTAAATGGTTTCTGACCAGCTGTATATCACGATCAGCCCCTCACAACCCTCACTTTCTCTTTTCTTCTTTCTTCTTCTCTAAGTTTCCTCTTCCTCTCCAAACTTCCATCGAAGAACCTTGGATTTTATTGAGTCTTTGCACAAACCTTCTTCATCAATCTTGTTCCTCATCATCTTCTCGACACATATCACCATCTCGACCATCATTTGAGGTACGAAAAACAGAATTTTCTCTTCCTCCATGCTACTGTTTAGCGCCACTTCTTCCCTCCATTTTAGCTAGTTTTTATGCTTCCAAATCATGTCATATTGATAGGTTTTCTTTTTCATGATATTACCTACCTTTCTAACCAATTATTTGAGCTTGTAAACCAAATTTCTTCCTCTGTTTTCTGCAATAGGCAGTGCCCAAAACCCTCCCTATTTGGTTTGTTTTGATTTCTTGTTTTAGTTTGTTGTACGTTGCTTCTTGTTGATGTTTGTTGTTGAATTATTTGTTATAGAATCATATAACCTTTTTCATGACTTTTGATCGAAAACCCTAACTTGTGTTAGAGGAAAAATGGCTTTGTCTGGTGATGTATGAAAGAAGTTTTTAATAAAATTATTAGAGAAAAGGAGTTAATTTGTAATGCTTGAATTCTTGTTGTATTTGTTTAAGTTCTTGAGTTTTAATGTTTACTTGGGTTGTGGTTAAGATTGGGATAATGAGAGCTAAGTGCTATTAGAACCCATAGATGGAACTAAGTTGTGCTTGTATTAGGAAGTCTGATTCCCGAGATCGTGTGATTTCCGAATCGAGGTGTACGGGAGAGCGAACCCGAGGACGTGGGAGCAGTGGGATCCAGATCGAGAACTGTACGTGTCGAGGTCGATTGAGGACGGTACGTGTCGAGGTCGTTGTCGAGCTCGATTGAGGACAGCGTAGACGCGTAGCTTGGAGTTCGGTAAGGGCACTTCTAGACATTCTAGGATTTTTATTGTTATATTCCTATGTATGGATTCCTTGATTTGTGTCGAGCTTGAAGTGTTGTGATATGATTGAATATATGCCACGAATTGTGTATTGCTGTTGAATTGCGTTTCTTCATGCAGAATGTTTTATTTGCTTAAATGTCGAATTGCGTTTTCTTCATGTTAAGCATGCTCTCTTTATTTGATATGCGGTCAAGTAATTTTATGCGTAACTCTTTGAATATCGTATGCGGCGAATTGTTCATTGAGTGAGAGAGCTTAGCGAGTCGTTGGTGTTTGAAGTTGCGACCCGGATAGCGGAGAGGGTGCTAGGTCCCCTTTTTCATTTTATGGGGACTTCTAAGCGTCGCCACGCTATGGGACCTGAGTTGACTGTCCTAGGGAGAGCGAAGATCCCAAGGCTACGGCTGGACTTTCCAGCATACGGTACGGCGTGTGCATTCCGGAAAAAGTGTCGAGTCGAGAGAAAATGGATAGCGAGTTGAGTCGAGTCTAGAGTGAGATGGTTGAGTCACGTTGGTGAATGTTATACTTTGTTGTTTACTTATTTCTTTATGCCTGGATTATCTTGATTTGTTGAGAAGTTGACCCTTTCCCGTGGTGCCTTCAATCCATGATGGTTACCCAGGCGAGGTCGAGGGCGCAGGGAACTCGACAGCAGATGATGGCGAGGAGGATCTCGACGAGGATCCGGGCGACGACCTCTACTTGTCGTGATTTGCTTTGTCTATGTTTTTGTGTATAGTGGTTGTGACCAGTTGGGCCGGTTATGTTTTGTTATTACAGGGTAGACTGGCGGTTTACTTTTGGAGTAGCCCCCTGCGTGGGAGTCTGCCGGAAGTACCCCCAGGGTATGATTGCTCTCTTGAAGTCGTCATACCTTAGGTGTATTTTCTTTGTACATTATTACTCTGTCTTTTTGTATGCACTTTTTATATCTTGTATATATAAGTATGTACCTGTTATACCTGCGTGTTGTTATTTAGGATTTAAATCTTGTGTCTTAGTTGCACCATGTTTCGAAAAGTTGTAATTACTCTGATGTGCACTAGCTGGTCTTAAAAAAAAAATATAATAAAATATATCGTAAATTTTTTTAAGAGGCACAAGAGTACCGTTTTAAAACGCATCACATACAGGTTTAGTTGAGCTCGGTAGGTTGAGCTCGGTAGCGGTCCGGAAACGGGTCGTTACACGGTACCTCCTTAGTGTGTTAGTATTGTTGCAAGTCAACACCTTTGCTTCTTCAAGGTATTACCTTTCCTGTGGATTTGTTTGTCTTGGACATTGAAGGACCGAATGTTGTTTTGGGCTTTCCTTGGTTGCAATTACTTGGTAGGGTGGCGCACGATTACTCTGCCTTGACAATGGAGTTTGAATGGGAAGGCAATATGGTGATTATACGGGGTGACTCCTCCTTAGACAAACAAGCCGTGTCTCTGCACCAATTGCAAGCCTTAGTTCACAGTGATGCGATTGCAGGTATTTTTACTATCTCCAGTTGTGTTGCTGATGTGCCTGTGAAGAGTGCCTCTTCTCTGGAATTTCCACAGGTCCTTCCTCCTTCTGCTACCGAAGTCCTTCTTCGATTTCAGGAAGTGTTCCAAATGCCTACGGGCTTGCCACCACATCGCACAATGGATCATCGCATTCATTTGGTTGAGGGAACTAAACCGGTCAATGTGCGACCCTATCGTTACCCTCATTTTCAGAAAGTGGAAATGGAGAAATTGATCCGGGAAATGCTTGACCAAGGGATCATTGTTCCCAGTCACAACCCTTTCTCCTCTCCGGTGTTGCTAGTTCGGAAAAAGGACGGCTCGTGGCATTTTTGCGTTGATTACCGAGCATTGAATACTGCCACAATCAAGGATAAATTTCCCATTCCCACGATTGATGAGCTTCTGGATGAATTGGGTGGTGCCACAGTTTTCACTAAGCTGGACCTTCGAGTAGGGTATCACCAGATTCGGGTTCACCCCCGCGACATTTATAAGACTGCCTTTCGCACTCATGAAGGCCATTTTGAGTTCTTAGTCATGCCATTCGGCCTCACCAATGCGCCGTCGACATTCCAAGCCACCATGAATCAGCTGTTTTCCCCTTACTTAAGGAGGTTTGTCATTGTTTTTTTCGATGACATTTTGATTTACAGTACCTCCTTGAATGATCACTTGGTTCATTTGGATTTGGTTTTAAGTTGCTTGTTGAATAACCGTTTCTTTGTCAAGCTGTCGAAGTGTTTTTTCTGTCAAGAATCGATTGAATATTTGGGTCACATAGTCTCTTCCACAGGAGTCCATGCGGATCCTAGCAAGTTGGACGTCATGCTCAACTGGCCTACTCCGAAGACAGTCAAGCAGCTGCGTGGTTTTTTGGGTCCTACAGGCTAATACCACCGCTTCATTGCTAATTATGCTAGTATTGCTGCTCCGTTGACTGACCTCCTCCGCCATGATACTTTTGCATGGTCTTCTGAGGCTTCTCATGCCTTCGACGCCCTTAAGCAGGCCATGATGGCAGCCCCTGTTTTGTGTCTTCCTGACTTCAACAAGGAGTTTGTCATCGAAACCGACGCTTCTAATGTTGGGCTTGGTGTTGTCCTTATGCAGGAAAATCACCCTATCGCCTTCTTTAGCAAGAAATTGGGACCAAAGATGCAGGGATCTTCTACTTACCTCAAGGAATTACACGCCATTACCGAGGCAGTTCTTAAATGGCGCCAATATCTTTTGGGGCATTTCTTCGTCATTCGCACTGATCATAAGAGTATAAGGGAGCTTCTACAGCAGGTTGTTCAGACACCAGATCAGCAGGCATACGTTCGCAAACTGTTGGGTTTTCAATTTCGCATTGAATATAAAACGGGAGCTTCTAATAGAGTGGCGGATGCTTTGTCCCGAGTTCCGGCGGAGTGGCCCCAGGACAACCCCCATACTCACCCCAGTTTTTTGGCCTTGGTTTCTGGTCCCACCTTTGGTATTATTCAGCAACTGCTTCAAGAAAATGCTACTGACCCATTTATCATGGCTTTCCATACTAAATTCCAGCAGGGGACTCTCACCTTTCCCTATTCCATCACACAAGGCTTGGTGTTATATAAGGGCCGTTATGTGGTTAGTTCAAATTCTGCTGTGTTCCCAACTAATCAGTGAGTTCCATGACACACCTAGTGGTGGTCACGCGGGAGTAAAGCGTACCTTGGTCCGCTTAGTTGCTAACTTCTATTGGCCACGAATGCGCCAATCAGTGGAGAGTTATGTTGTTGCGTGCTTGACGTGTCAGCAAATAAAATACTTCACCCAAGTGCCTGCCGGTCTTTTACAGCCACTCCCAATTCCGGAAACTCTGTGGGAGGATATTACTATGGATTTTATCACAGGCCTTCCTCCCTCCCACGGCCTCATAGTGATTATGGTGGTTGTGGACCGCTTGTCTAAATCCGCTCATTTTGGTGCTCTCCCCACTGCCTTCATGGCTGCCAAAGTTGCAGAATTGTTTGTTGACATAGTAGTTCGTCACCATGGGTTTCCTCGCTCTATTGTGTCGGATCGTGACCCTGTTTTTGTCAGCTCCTTTTGGCAGAAATTGTTTGAATTGAGAGGTACAAAGCTGGCTATGAGTAGTGCTTACCACCCTCAAACGGATGGCCAATCTGAGGTGGTTAACAGGGGGCTGGAACAGTACTTGCGTGCCTTCACTCAACATAAACCTTCATCTTGGGTTTCTCTTTTGGGATGGGTAGAATTTCACTATAACACTAGCTACCACAGTGGGTTGAAGATGTCCCCCTTCCAAGCTCTCTATGGCCGTACTCCGCCAACTATTCCCTTGTACACTAGCGGCTCTACTTCAATCCAAGCTTTGGATGAGGACCTCACTTCCCGTGCAGAGTTGCTGCATACTCTTAAGACTAATCTGTTGGCAGCCCAGCATCGTATGACCCAGAAGAGTAATGCCCATCGTCGTGATCTACAATTGGAAGTGGGTGATTTGGTCTTAGTGCGTCTCCAACCTTACAGGCAGCTCTCGGTCACCCAAAACCGTCACCACAATTTGAGCAAACGGTTTTATGAACCTTTCCCTGTGATAGAGCGCATTGGGCAGGTAGCTTATCGTCTTCAATTCTTAGGAAGGCGATCGTATTCACCGGTTTTCCTATATCGCCTCAAGCCTTCTGGGGACACCTATGCCGCCTCCTTAGGACTTGCCTTTATCCTGTCATGAGAATCAACCAATTGAAACTCTGCGCCGCCATCCGTATGCAGCGTGCGGTCTTTGGTTCGTGGGCTGACCTCGTGTTCAGGTTTGATCCAATGGCTCGGTTGCCCACCAGAGGAAGCTTCATGGGATGACCTGACTGCCTTTAAAGAAGCTTACCCACACTTCCACCTTGAGGACAAGGTGGTTTTCGAAGGAGAGGGGAGTGATACGACCCCTGAAGTAACAGAGGAAGTGAGCACTGAGGAGAGGCCTAATGAGCCAGCAGAAGCACAAAATCAAAGGGACACACTTGGAAAGCGCAAGCCCAACAAACCCCTTTGGGTGAACAATTTTATCTGCTAAGAAATAAGGTCATCAGGTACAGGTTGCAAGTCAATCATGATTGGTGTGGTACTGTTTTATTGGTATTTTGCTATTTAGCTGTTTAATTTCTTTTAAGTTGTTTTGCTGATTGGGCTCAGCCCATTTAGGTTGATATATAGGCAAGTAAAGACCTATTTTGTATTATTATGAATATAATAGAATCCTTATTCTCCCTGAAATTTCTCCTCTTTCTCTCTGAATCCTCTTTTCTCCCTGAATCCTTATTGTTGGAGCCGACACTCGCTCGAAGAGTGCAAATTCGATCACTCTGAATAATTGTAGGGTGTATTAGTTTCATTTATGCTCAAGTTTCTTTTTTTTTAATTAATTTATTCTCTTTATTTTTATGAAGATTGATTGGAATAATTTGTTGAGTGGTTGATGTTTGATTCCCTTTTATTGCTTTGACTCGGTATTTCTTTCAAATGTTTTTCAGCCATTGCTATTTATCTTCAAAGTAAAAGAGATGAGCACAGAGTCGAAGGAAAGAGTGAGAAGAAGAAGAAAATTATATGGTGTGTAGTGTACATAATAGGATTCGATAGAATTTTTTGATCAATGGTTATTAATCATAGTTCACTTATGAATCATCTATCTACTTATCCACCTTAGACGCCACTTTTTTAGAAAGATATATTTTTATCATGATTTCCACGAACTTGACACATAAAGGTATACGATAATAATCCCAGATTAATTTTTATGAGGGTACATAAAGGTTCATATATCTTTATAATTTTATCATAAAAAATGTAATATTACATTACATGATGTCATCAGCATCTATCACATTTTAATCAAAAAAAAAAACAGCATCTATCACATTATTCAAAGTTAAGAGAAAGCCGTATTCCCAAAAAAAAAAAAGTGAAGAGGAAGCCATTTCCTTGGCATGCAGCATGTTCCACTTAAGAAAATTGTTGTCTACAAAAGTATTGTAAAAAGTTGATGTCTTTTAGCACCCCAAAAAAAAAAGTTGATGTCTTTTAAAGACATTTTTTATAAAAAAAAGTTTGGTGGTATATATTCAATCAACATTTTAAAATAATATAAATATTTATCGTCATATTCAATCGGGATTATCAAAATTTTTTAAAGAGCATAATAAAATCCGGTGGTATATTGAGATTTTTTTACAACTTACAAAACGTCTCTTGGTATTCAAAAACATACATAATGAGTGTTTGTGTAGCAAAACAGAGTTGGAAAGCGTATTTGATAGAGCTGTCAAAACTGGTTAATCCGACTCACTCGAGTTGGCCCACGGTGGGTTGAGGAAAAGGTGAGCTAGATCGGCCCGACCCACTTTAGGTGAGCCAGAAAAATGGTAATGTGGCCTGGCTCACCCCGGGTTGGTGGGTTGGCTCACCTATTTTCCAAAAAATATAAAAAAATCCAAAAAACCTAAAAATTGAAGGAAAAAAAACCAAATCAAAATTTTCTCTATTTTTTTAGAAAAACAGAAAAATATAAATTAATTATGCAGTTGAAAATAAAACAAGTAACACACACATATAATTCCAAATTCCAATCCAAACATACTCCAAATATCTCAATAATACACCGTTACTGTTCACCAAATTTAATTCTCACAAATCCAAGTCATAAATCTAAATCTCACAATAACGCTTCATTCAAAAAAAAAAAAATCTAAATATCCAAATCCAAATCTTAAAATACAAGTATTATATTACAATACCAAATTTAGAACACAAGTCTTACAATACCAAAGTTTTTTTGACGGTTACAATACCAAAGTTAAGATAATTAAAATTACAAATTACATCAATAGTAAAAGTCCAAAGTGCCTAGATGCTTATCGTTCAAACTTCAATGGGTTGGTCATGTGTAGGAGCAACATTGGAATCCTGGATTGTGAAATCCAAAACAAGCCCATCTTCCTCTTTTCGAATATCCATCTCATTATCTTCAACTACAATCGCACAAAAAAATGTTGACAATGAGTGAGACTGTTGAGAAGTAATATGGAAATAAAGTATCGATGACGATAAGTACAAAAATTACCAAGATATTGGTCAAAATGAGTGCTTGAACATTGTCCTGAAGAAAAGAAGAACGCTAATTGTTAAGCATACGGAAACCAATGCTAAAAGCAGACTCATTAGCAACTGTAGTTATTGGAAAGCTCAACACATCACAAACTAACCTATAAAGATATGGATAGCGTCCTTGGCGTTCCTTACAATAGTTCAACAAATCTAAGTTCTTCTTATACTTTCCATCAACTGGTGTCTCCTTCATATAAAGATCAAAATAATTTAGAGATTTTTAAAAAAAAATGAAAATAATTTTTTTAAAAATAATTTAGTGATTTTGTATCCAAACAAGTTTAAAATGATTTTATTATTGTTAAAACATAAATTAGTTTTAATTTTTACAAAAAATCTCTAAATTATTTTATATCAAAATCACTTTTTTTAATCTATAACAAACATGTCCTAGATATGGGAGAAGCGCATACGAGAAATTGAGAGTAAGAATGACCTTTTGTTTATTTTAAAATTCAGTTTTAATTTAACATTTAATTTCAAATTCAAATTCAGTTTTACTTTTTTATTTCCCAGTACGATTAATTTAATAGTTGTAATGCATTTTTGTAGAGGGAATGAGAGATAGAGTTTAGGAGAGAATCTGGATCCGGAATTGGGTGGGCGATCTCTCTCACCTATTCCTTTTATTTTGCTCCTTTGGCCACGGTGCCAGAGGGAAGCGGAGGTTGGCTATGGTTTGACATTCGGTGATTTGAGCTCTTTAGGAATTGCGTAATAATCTCATCTTCTCAAATGGGGTGGCGGACCATGCTCAAGTGATCGAGAGGATTAGAGTGTCGTCTTGGCAATGGTTTCTAGGGAGGTGTAAGCAGGGTGTGTGCTTATACTATAAGTGTTCGTGAATGCTTTCGAGTGCATTATTAGGTAGATATTTTGTGGGAGGGTTCTAGTCGGTTTGACTCACTATTTTTGGTATGCTTTGGGGCTTGGGCTGTTTTGGTTGATGTCCCATAAGGTAATTCCCCATGTTGTGATTAGTGGCGGATACACGTTAAGGTAGTTGGGGGCAATTGCCCCCAGAAACTATTTTTTTTTTTTTACTTTGATATACTTAGTAAATTATCTTTTTGCCTCCATGATAAAACAATGAGTTGCGCCCCCATGACTTATAAGCCATAAGAGCAGCCCAACTCTCTCGTTTCCCCACTCTCTCGGTTGGTGTGTCTTGTTACTCTCTTGGTTTTGCCCTCTTTCTCTTTCTTACTCTCTCACCTCCTCTCTTTAGTGTAAAAATATTGTGGGATGAATTGATGCAAGCGAGCTGACGCAAGCCGCAAGCGAGAGGGTAGAAATGATTCACGTCAATGCTTTTGCAAGGTTTTGCAATTCTTTTTAACCAGATATATGTGCTAATTTTATATTTTAACGTGAATGCTTTTTAAAAATCTTTTTTAACGTGGCAGTTTGGCTCAACTGGTTCAGCCTTTCGCTCGCACACGTTACGACTTGAGTTCGATTCTAGGTGGCTGCGTTAGTGGGCGATACGTAAATTCTACCGTAAATCTTGACTCAAGTTGGTGGTTCTCCCTGACCCTACATGGGGGTGAGTCTCCCCTAATCTAAATTTTTTTATATAAAAAAAAATCTTTTTAACGTGAAAGTTTTTACTAAGTTTTAACAATTCTTTTAAACCCTTCTAAAAAAACAATTCTTTTTTTTTGGTACATAAAAAACAATTCTTTTTAGTCCAATCATTTTATATTTTGATTTACACTAATTTTTTTAATATTACCATAATGCAAAAAAAAAATTCAACATTTGAACATATTCGCCCCCATTGGCTCAGAGTCCTGGATCTGCCACTGGTTGTGATTGATGTACGAGTCAAAGTATCCCCTATACTGGGTTTACGTTAATATATTCTTTTGCCGTTTAAAAAAAAACCTTAGCAACTTCACTTCAGTGACAAAAGTGGAAAACAACATTCTTTTGCCAATGAGAAAATAGAAAATGGGACTTCAATTTTCTTTTCTTTTTATTTTTAAACTAATTTTTATCAGCTTTGATATTTATTATTTTTTAAGAAACCCAATCAAAATTGAGAGTTTGTTACGTCAACATATATATATAGATTGAATAATAATGTAAATTTTTTTTCTACACTAATAATAGTGTATCAAGTTTAAATTTTTCAAACATTGAATCTGAAATGTGAACACATTAAAGGCACTTAAACATGCAGCTAAAGCATATTGAACATATGCAGTTAAACACGTGGTCCACAAAAGTGATAGCAACTGGCAACTAGACCAGGAGTTCACCCTTTTGAATTGTATGTCCATCGATGTACTGAGAAAAAAATCATAGTCTGCAAGCTTACTTCTTTTCTTGTTTGGCTTTTTAGGCAAATGGGTGAGAAGGTACAAGTACAGCAGTAATTATTAAATAGGTAAGAGCATTGAAACATGCATACTATTATAAATTCAAATTTTGCACAGTAACATTATTGGTCTTTGTTTTTGACACCAACATACATTGAATCTAAATTAGAGTCCTTTTTTTTGAATTCAGAGATTTCCGCAGGATGAAATTATACTGCAAGAAACTTTGAACGTGACTAGTCTAGTCATGACATTTAGCCGAAACTAGCTATAAGATTATATTCGTAAGGGGAAACAGAAAATTTGATGGAGAAAACTTCCTAAACTATGTTCCTTTGGGAGGAAAAAAAAAAAAAAAAAAAGAAGCGAAACACAAATATATTTCATTCTCGCCATTGACAAAAACCCATATCTAACATTCTCACTTTACTAGCTGGCTCTGTAGAGTTGAGTTGGGTCTAAAATCTAAAACTCGCATTAGTCATACATTATGTCAAATACTCACGTAGACTACACTACCCACAAAGTTTGTGAAAAAAATGAAATTTCATGCCGTTGGAGAAATCTCTACAGGATGGGAAAGGTCGGCCTTATTGCTTAGTTATGTGGGCTAATTTGAGTGGCTGAAATTATAAACATTGTCAATTTAGACCTTAAAATTAATAAAATTTCAAAATAATTCTTAAATTTGAAAATTTTCGGTCATATTGATCCTTTTAAATAGGTCAATTTAGTATCTAAAGTTATCTGTCCGAGACTAATATAATCTAAAATTTTTAAATTTAGAAATCATTTTAGAAATTTCATTAATTTAGAGACTAAGCTGACAATGTGTTACGATTTTAGAGATTAAATAAATGATTTCACTCGGATTAAATTTTTCGCTCCTTGTTGTTCTCTGAAGTTGTTGGAATTGTGTTATCAATTGAAATGCGTCGATGAGAGACAAATCATTTTAATAATCAGATCATCGAGATTCCTTTTGTTGCTAAGCTACTTTAATTTATGTTTAATGTATGTTGTAGTTTATTGAGCTGTGGGTTTTCTGTCCGTTTTATTTTGCCATGGAGTTTAGGTGACCTTTATTAGGTATTGGCCTATATATATCAGACATAAATTATGTCTGATATATATATATAGTAGACATGATTCGGTATTACTAAAAAAAGAAATAAATTTCTCAAGACATTGACGGAACTTATTTATTTATTTGCTGGTTGCAACAATCTCTTGGGCAGTGAGATAAAGTAGTAGGAGAAGGAGGAGCGGAGACGAAAGACACAAATTTGGAAGGAAAAAGGCTCATGCAACAACGTGTCAAAATTTTTGCAGTCACACAAGTGGCACCTAATATTTGATCTCAAGAGTCTTTGACGTCGGATTTGATTCTCAAAGAATTTCAGTATTTTATTTTAATTTGCAATATTTTTTCTGTTCTCGCTAAATGTTTAGATCTCCATTGTAAAATATATAATTACAAATAGAACAGAATGGTGACTTCACTAATTTTTAAATTTTTTTTCATAAAGCTATAGAATATATTGCTATACTCACATGCATTGTAAAATGTATGATTTATAGGGTAACTGCAGCAGGGTCATCCCTGACATTTTGGGTGTCCCGTGCGAACTGAGAAATTGATACCTTATTTTTTATAAGTCAAATATATACGTTGATTATCAAAAGCAGATAGTCTTCAACACACAAGTGGTGCAAAAAGCTAGTCATTAATTGTTTTAATACAACCTCAAGGAAATAAAATATTGCAGAAGAAAAGTTAAAGATTACTGCAACATTGAAAAGTTCAAACCAAACCAGCAAATTACAATAGAGTTATAGCAAAAGTAGTTATACGTGTATCTATTTAACCCGAACATATAGCAGCATCCCTAACTAAAAAAAATAAATTTGGTGCCCCCTAAAAATTGGGACTCTGAGCGGTCGCACACGCTCAAAGCCACCACTGAACTGCAGTGTATAATGTCCAACAAAAAATTGAGTTTCAGAATTTTGATATGGCAAAGGGCATAATTAAATTGATCCCTATATATATGAATGATTAATTTAGCTCTTTTATGTACAACAAAAAAAGTTTAATTTTTGTAATTAAAAAAAAGAGTTTAAATTTTGGATAAAACATAAGTACAGTGCTATACAAACTGTTACTACTATTCTCTACCAAAAAATAGCGTAAGTACGACAAATATTTTGAAAGGTTGTGAAAAACTATCACTTTGGCAAAACAAAAAAAAAACTACCTCTTTGTGAGAGGAACGGTAAGAACAGTGCATATAACATTGTATCTAAGTTTTGTCCTTAAGTTTTTGTACTGTGAGAGTAAAAATATTTTACGCTGTCATCGAATTCCAATAATATGTTGTCACCTCATTTAATAAGTTTTTTTGGTGAATCTCATTTAATAGGTTTAAAAACACATGACTTGTCACAATCATTAAATAATGGAACAACACATCGTTGGATATATGCATGTGCAAAACATTTTTACATTCACAATGCATAGAAAATAAATTCAAAAAAATTGTTTGCAATTTTTTATGTACAATTGTGAACTTTTACTAATCATTTTTATTCGTATTATGTACAATCCCATAAAAGAAAATCTCTGTTTATGCACAATTGTTTTCAGTTTTGTTCCCATTATAATATCATCATTTAAAAATATAACATAGTGAACTTTTACATTAGTTATTTTTAATTTAGTTCTCATATTTCACATTAATTCTAAGGCAATTTCACATTACAATGACAAGAATAGATGAGGAAAAAAATCAATTATTTTCAAAAGCTCTATCAGAAAGATGTTACCAAAGTTATTATTTTCTCAAAATAAAATTTCATTTCTCACTAGGATCAAATTAATTAAAAACAAATTTTGTCAAAAAATTAATTAAAAACAAATAAAAAATAAAAAATATATTTTAACCCAGCTGTAAGGGGAAAAAAAGAAGAGAAAATCACAATAACATTGAGAAAAAAAATAATGATATTTGAACTGGGACACCTACTGTGAATAATAATATTATTATTTTTTGAGAATTTTTTTTAGTTAACAGAGTAGTCTATCAACCAGTTGGTAAACTGTATTAACCACTTATTTGCACAATATTAACTGTTTTGGTAATGATTTGTGAAATAGCTATTAAAAGTCGTGAATCACAATTGGTTAACACGGTTGATATTAGTGGTTAATACAGTATTGGAAATGGTTAATGAGTGCAACTTGTGGCATCAGAGTAACCCATTAAAAAGTTAGTGAACTATTTAACCACTTAGTTGCAAAGCATTAACTACTTTTTTATTGATTTGTGAAAGAGTTATTAAAGTTGGTGATTTACACTTGATTAATCGAATTGATATTACTGGTTAATATAGTATTGAAAGTGATTAATGGGTGCAAATACAACTTGTGGCATTAGAGTAGCCATTAACTAGTTAGTAAACTGTATTAACCACTTAGGGGGCGTTTGTTACAGCTTTTTTTAGAATAAAATCATTTTTTTTATATTAAAAATTATTTTTTTAATTTTAACTGTGTTTGTTTCAGATTTTTTAGAAAATGATTTTTTTTAAAAAATGATTTTTAGGGTAAAAATGAAAAGCTGAAAAAAATAGCTTCTCATTCATAAGAGTTGAAAAATGATTTTTATAATCCTAAACAAACACAAATTAGCTTCTGATTTTTTTAAAATCTATAAAAAATAATCTCTAGATTATTTTAAAACATAATCACTTTTTTTAAGCCGTAACAAACGGGCCCTTAGTTGCACAATATTAACCACTTTTGTAATAATTTGTGAAAGAGTTATTAAAGATGGTGAATGACGCTTAGTTAACAAGGTTAATATTAGTGGCTAATACAGTGTTGGAAGTGGTTAATAGATACAAGTGAAACTTGGCATCAGAGTAATCCATTAATCAGTTAGTAAACTGCATTAACTAATTAGTTGCGCATCATTAACCACTTTGGTAATGATTTGTGAAAGAGAATAAAAATTAAAAAAATTGCCAAAAAAAAGTGTCCGTACATTCGGTGTCCACGTAGTTATCCGAAAAGAAAACACACATCAAAGTAAGTATTAAGCACCCCAATAAACATCAATTAAAAACAGTTGTGTTATTTTGACAACTGGGTATGCGACACTGTATGTACGGACGGTACGCACCGTATGTACGGACTGTATAGGGCAATTTTTTTTTGCTGTTATCCATATGTTTTGCTGTGTGGTTAATTATTTGTGATAATTTGGTTAATTCAGTTCATTACATGGTTAACCACCCCACTAAAAATTACATGGTTAATACAGTACAAATACTTGGTTAATTCAGTTTATTACGTGGTTAATGGGTTATTATTTGTAACTCATTAACCACGCAGTGAACTGAATTAATCAAGTATTTGCAAGCCATTGTCCACTAAAAATTACATGGTTAATACAGTACAAATACTTAGTTAATTCAGTTTATTACGTGGTTAATGAGTTATTATTTGCAACTCATTAACCATGTAGCAACTCATTAACTACGTAGTAAACTGCATTAACCAAGTATTTACAAGTCATTAACTATGTAGTATCAAAGTAACTTATTTACCATATAATTTCAAAGTAGCTCATCAACCACTTAATAAACTGAATTAACAAAGTATTTTCAAGTCATTAACCATATAATTTTTAGTGAACTGTGAAAAAAATGAAATTAATTGTCCAAAAATAATAATAATCCATTAACTACGTAATGAATTAAATTAACAAATAATTTATACTGTATTAACCATATAATTTTTATTGGGTTTTGAATATATACATAAAAAAATTATAAGTTACTAACTATATAATAAATTGAATTAAACAAATATTTATACCGGATTAACCATTCTCGAACCGTGGATAGTGGTGAACTAAGTTGTGAAAAGTGGTTGTAAAAAAAACATTTTTCAATTAAAAATGTTAAGAGACGTATCAAGAGGGTATATATTGGGATCTGCTGCTCTGATTCTGCAGATTCGTAGCAGGCGTAGCACACCATGCACCAGATTTTCCCCTCCAAACTAAATCAAATTATAATATACAAATTAATTTAATCGAAACACATACTAATATGAAATTCGTAGACGCGGGTCCCACACCACTTGGTCCATTGGGACTCGAGGGAGACCCAATCCAATGCACCACCCGCCACGAAACCCTATAAATACTCACCCAACATCCTTACCCTCTTCTCAGTTACTTATTCCAAAACCAAACAGGGCACAAACATAACCAACGGGTACTTCTACGGAATTTACGATTTTGTCCTCGGTGCAACCACTAACATCGCCGGCGGCGGAACATGGTCGTGAGGGAAACGACGGCGACAAGAGGAAAGAGAAGATCATGGTGCGTTGTTTCAGCTTAGGTTCCGTTCTGATTCTGTTGGCGTTGGCGGTGTCGATGGTGGTGCTGCCGCTGATGCTCCCGCCGCTCCCGCCGCCGCCGTTGGTCCTCCTTTTCTTCCCCGTCGGGATCATGGCGGCGCTCGTGTTGCTCGCGTTCTCGCCCTCAGAAGCCATAGGAAACGTCGTCGTATACTCGCCTTAAGGAGGGAACCCGAATCGATAGTCGCGGTGGTGGATCGGTGCTACATTTTGGGTTCCTGGAATTTTCCGATCGGTTTCTGAATTAGATTCTTCGTTTTGGGGGATTGCTTCCTTTGATTGTTGTTCTTCTATTTTTTTTTCCTTTTCTAAATTTCTTTTTGGTTTTTAGTTACATTGTTCATACGAAAGGAAATTGTAAAACGGAATAAAAAAGGGGAAAATAGAAAGGAAAGATTCGTTGTATTGCGGCACATAGGAAATTAATTACAGGTATACTTCTTGGCAATAAATTTAAAATAAGTTTTGACTAAATTTTCTGATTTTCATATTCCAGCAACCGCCGACCGGATGCCAACACAATATAATATAGAGAAATTTAAATTATGCTTGCAAGAGAAGTTTAAATTATCCTCTTTTTTATTTTAAAAAAAAACTATATTTCTCTTCCTCTCTTTTTTTCTTTATTTTAATATTAATATATGTAGACATTTTTTCTCTATTTGTAATTTTTAACATTATTATTAATACATAGTGTTAATGCATGGAATGGTGAGAGCTCTTCTCTTCTGGGCACAGTGTCCGTCCTTCGTCCGCTTGGCGGGTGGGGTACTTGTAAAAGGCACTTTGATGCCTAAGTTAGATAGGACTTTAGAAGAGAGAGTAGGGGAGCGTGTAGAGGTGAGATGAGTTAAGTATTTATGATGTAAAGAGTGTACGTAACATGAGGGGCCAAGCCCCCCTTTATATAGGTGAGTTTTCCGAGTTGTACACATGGTTCCTTTTCTCAACAAGTTACCATTTAAATGAAAGGGGCCTATCTCCTCCTCTTATCTTGCACTTGATAGGGTCTAGGGCTTATCCTTATTGCTTTCGTGCTCCCCAATATTCGGATCTGTCAATAGTTCTGGTATTATCACTTACATACTTCCTGGAAGACTTGAGACTTCCCAGGTCGAGATCGACCTCCACCTTTGGGGGACTCTACTCGGTTAGTGGACTCGGTCATCGCTACTCGGGCGCCAAGGGAGCCCAGCTCGAACACCGGCCCATAACAACGCGCTTTCTGGATGATTCGGGGCTTTTCTCCTCAGGACCAGCCATCGGCCTAGGGAGCTCTGCTCAGTTTTTGGGCTCGGTTATCGGTACTCGGACACCATGGGAGACCAACTCGAACACCTGCCCATAACAATCCTCTTCCTCCAGGTTGGTCAGTCATGGTCGACCTTGGTCAGGCAGAGGACCCAGGTCAGGTACCATAACACAGTTATGGATAAGAGTGTTCACAGATGGGTTAGGATAGACTACATATTTCTTTCAATTAATTGTGAACTTGATTAGGCTAAATTTGTAGAAATAAACTCGACTCTAGAACCGAAAAAATGTCTGTGGTTAGAGTAAAGTTTGTAAAATGTGATACACCCGTGACGCAGTCAAAATGACTGGTTAAAGAAGGTAAAACGGGTAAGGCTTCTTTGATACACCTTTTAAAAATAGTTTTTCTATTTTTTAAAAGGTGTAATCAAACAGACCTTAACTCAAGGCTCTGACTATATATTTTCCTCCCCCAACCTTTTGCCTCCCCTCTCCCTCCCCTTTAGGGACGAGTTGTGTTTGTTTTTAACCCGACATTAAATTTTGATCGGATTAATTCTTTAAACTCCAACTCGTCCCTAGACTCGAACAAACTCAATGTTGTGTGGGTCAAATTAAAACTAGATCTATTTAAGACAGGGTCGGGTTGGTCTGAAAGACAATTAAAATAAATTATAAGATAATTATTCAATTATGACTAAAAGTTACTCCCTCTGTCTCTAAATATAAGCTCCATTTGAAAAAAAAAATTCTCCCTCATTATAAGCCAATTTCTAAATTATTAGATGTATTAATTATTTTTTACAAGAATAATTCTAATTAATTTACATTGTTTTTTGTAGTTAATAGCAAATAGGGTGACTATTTTTCTCCTCTAAGTCAATAATTGAAGGATAGTTTTGGAAAAATAATACACACTATAGACAAATTAAATAAGTTAACTAATTTTCTTAATTTGTGTGTTTTGGTCAAAGAGAACTTATATTTAGGGACAGGGAGAGTAAAACTGAAAGATTAAATATTTTTAGTATTTTACCATATATTTAAACCTAAACATGGTCTTACAATAATGCATTGCTACAAGATTAATAACTAAACTAACAAAGATTCCAACTTGAATATTGTTTAAAAAAGCCTAATCACAAACAGGGGTGGTGGCCACTGGAATAGTTCACGACGGTGCGAAGCAACTGCTACTCGTTGGATGAATAGAGAGCAACGACATAAGATGCAAAGGGATTGGATTTTGTTGTGGAGAATCAAAGTTCCTCCTCAGGTCAAAAGCTTTTTGTGGCAAGCATGTAGAAATTGTTTACCATATTGAGCCATGCTTCAAACAACATGTGTGCATTGTCCAGTGAGTTGTGTGCTATGTGACCGAGACATGGAGAGTAGCTGACATATGTTCATATCATGTCCATCAAGGAAGGAATGTTGGGAGAAGGAAGACTTATGAGAAACAATTGAGTATTATATGCGATCAGAGGGCTTCAAAGACCTCTTTTTCAATGTGACTCGGTCAGTGCAACTGAAAAGAGGGAAATTTGGGACATGTTATTGTGGAGTTTGTGGAAGAGAAGGACACCAAATTGTTGGAGTCGTGGGACAAGACTACCTCTCAAGTTGTAGCCTATGGGAGAGTGCTACTCGATGACTGGCAACATGTTCAAGGACTAGCTCAACAGAACACATCGTCAGAGGTTAACAGGGCCAACCATACATAACTCTGGGGATGATAAAGTGAAATATAGATGTTTCATTCTCTTCTCAGTTCAAAAGAATCAAAGATAGCTTTTACCATGTTACTACTTCTTTATCTGAGTTTGGGACTATAAATGCTCAGTGTATAAATAATTTTTCAATCCATTTCCACAACTCTCCTGTTGAGTTTAGTAGAAGAAAAACATTCTTGCTAGAGTGGTCACATTTTTAGCTAGCTCTCATATTTTTTCTGACATACAACATGTATTGAAACTTTTAATGCTAATCAAATGACATAAATTTGCTCAAATAAAAAAAAAACACTTCCCCATAAATTTAGATAGAAAGCGAAACAGAAGGGTTTATTTGTCTAATAAATAAATCACAAGGAGAGCAATTGGGGAAGAGTAAAGCTAGACAAACGTAGTTGGAAAAAAAATGAAAAAATTAGAAGGTTGTTTATACGACCACTTATATCCACAAATAAAACCATAATAATATGTAGTTGGTCTAAAAACCTATAAGAACATGGTTAGATAGGCAATCATTCATCACTTCTCTTATTAAAGGAAACAAGAATCATTATGTTTGTTTACCTAATCTTGTTAATGAACGCCTAACCAAATAGTTAAGAGGTTAATCTCATTTAGAGGAGTAGCATCCCTTTCTGACCATCTCTTTGTAATTGATGACACCCAATTTAATTTTGTTTTGTCAAAAATAGCCAATACATATTCCCACTAGTTTTGCATGCTCTCAACTATATAGTTTTTTTTTTTGTTTTTTGACTTGACTAACTATGTAGTTAGTCATCATATGGTTAAGCCATCATAGAACTTTATTCCCAGTTACTTTTTTTTTTTTGACACATTTATTCCCATTTACTTGTGATTGGTTATACTTGCAAATTGCAATACGCTAAATAACTCGCCAAATTTGAATGGAAGATCTTTGAATGGTGGAGACAATTTCACCACCCCCCCCCCCCCAAAAAAAAACACACCAAAAAAAAAAAAATTACCAATGCTGCAACGAAGTTTCCTTTATGTATCTTTCAAATCCGACAACTAATGAATATACTAGAAAGAAATTACATGTCAGTTTCCTTTGTCGGGGAAACCTTTGGTTTTGTCTTCTGTTTATATTTTATTTTACTACGATGTTAGAATCATACTTTGTCACTTTAAACTAGTAGGTAAGACTCGCGCTAAGCACAAATGTGAGAAAATCAGTAAGACTTTTCTTTCTATATTCTATATCAAAGATGGAGATACCGTCACGTGGATAATTTAAGTTAGTGTAATCAATTTTCGTAAATAGGTAATAATAGATAAGTGATTAAAACATGAAAGTATAATGAGAGCTAAAAAAATGCGGAATATTTTGAGTAATTTAATATGTAATTTAAGAGTATACAACTCATGAAAGTCAATATACATCAATATGTACACAAACATAAAGTCCACAAAGGTTAAATTTTGCTCCCGTCTAATATTGGCGTGATTTGGAAGAGAGGGGAGGTGTATTTATCATACTACCTCGGGTCCTATTTATAAGAGACAAAACACTTTTTTGGTTCATTGAATAACTCATATAGACAAAATATATGAGGTAGTATTTTAAACCAAAAAGTGTTTTGTCTTTTATAAATAGGACCAGAGGTAGTATTTTGAATCTATTGACAAAAATATCGTTATATAAAATGTTAATTCAATATTTCCCTCTTTTAAAATTCCTTCTTACCTTACCCGAGTCAAACTAAAAGGGGGTTATCTCTCCCCCTCTCCCTTCCTCTGAACCAAACAAACAAAATATCTAATTAAATTTCACCCTCCTTTTCCTTAGTCCCCCTCCACTTAGAGGTTCCAAACTGCATAAAATGCAGCAGCCACAATGGAAGCAACAAGGTGATTTGGTGTTGTTCTGAACAGAACTTCAGAGGATGATCGGAGGGAAGCGGTGCGGTTGTGCTCGCGACGGAGGACGACGGCGGGTTGGGTGGTGTACCTGCAAACACTCCGACGCTCAAGTCAGTGTGTGTCGAGGTGAGTAAGAGGTGGTAGAAAGATGATTACCTCGACCGTTCGACGCGGTCTTCTTTAAATATGAGTCGAGGGCCAGTTCTGTCGATGTGTAACCGTCCGTGAAACCGGAGTCGGCATTAAATCTCATTAATGCACAAAGCCGTTGGGTCGGCCACGTTGAGGAAAGCGGAGAGGCACGCGGACGATGTGGCCTTGAGGGAAGCCGTTGGGCTGTAAATGTTGGATCCGGATTGGGCCTCGGCCCGATCGGAAACGATTGCCCCAGTCGCTAGCTCGAATGTCGAGGTGGTGACTTGCTGTCGAAGTTCGTTGATGTCGACGTTCGACGTCCTTGTTCGTAGAGAACTGCAAGTGTCGTCATGTCGTGCTTGTTCATTAGTTCGTTCGGGACCTTCGTGTTCCACGTCTGCTGAGACAGTTCTCGACACGAGGCTTGATGTGCTTATGCAAGACACAAGGCTTTATCATGAGCTCGTGTACGCGGTCTCGGCACGAGGTCAATCTCTTCATCAGGTAGCTCGTGCCCGCGGTCTCGGCACGAGGTCGATCTCTTCATCAGGTGCTTGTGCCAACGCACAAGGCTTTATCACGAGCTCGTGCGCGCGGTCTCGGCACGAGGTCGATTCATCATGTGCTTGTGCCAACGCACAAGGCTTTATCCCGAGCTCGTGCGCGCGGTCTCGGCACGAGGTCGATTCATCAGGTGCTTGTGCCAACGCACAAGGCTTTATCCCGAGCTCGTGCGCGGTCGGCGACGAGGTCGATTCATCGGTGCTTGTGCCCAGCGCACAAGGCTTTATCCCGAGCTCGTGTGCGCGGTCTCGACGAGGTCGATTCATCAGTGTTTGTGCCCAGCGCACAAGGCTTTATCACGAGCTCGTGCGAGGTCGATTCATCAGGTGCTTGTGCCAACGCACAAGGCTTTATCCCGAGCTCGTGCGCGCGGTCTCGGCACGAGGTCGATTCATCAGGTGCTTGTGCCAACGCACAAGGCTTTTATCCCGAGCTCGTGCGCGCGGTCTCGGCACGAGGTCGATTCATCATGTGCTTGTGCCAACGCACAAGGCTTTATCCCGAGCTCTCGTGCACGCGGTCTCGGCACGAGGTCGATTCATCATGTGCTTGTGCCAACGCACAAGGCTTTATCCCGAGCTCGTGCGCGCGGTCTCGGCACGAGGTCGATCTCAGGTGCTTGTGCCAACGCACAAGGCTTTATCCCGAGCTCGTGCGCGCGGTCTCGGCACGAGGTCGATCTCAGGTGCTTGTGCTAAGCGCGACAAGGCTTTTATCCGTGCTCGTGCACGCGCGGTCTCGACGCGAGTTCGATTCATCGGTGCTTGTGCCCAGCGCACAAGGCTTTATCACGAGCTCGTGCACGCGGTCTCGACGAGGTCGATCTGCATCGGATGCTTGTGCCAATGCACAAGGCTTTATCCCGAGCTCGTGCGCGGTCTCAGACGCGAGGTCGATCTCGGTGCTTGTGCTAACGCACAAGGCTTTTATCACGAGCTCGTGCACGCGCGGTCTCGTGACGAGGTCGATCTCTACATCGGATGCTTGTGCCAATGCACAAGGCTTTGATAATAAATAAATGCTGGTTGTGTATTTCTCCAATCATACTTCATTGCTTCACATTTATGTGTTTAGGATACATTTGTTTCAACTATAATATTTCTTCATCTTTCTTTGCGTTCCAAGTTCTTGGAATTTCTTTGTCCTTGCGATGTCTCGAGGGTGTAGCGCATTTTGTCTTTGCGACAGTGCATGCGGGCCTTCCCAATTGGGTGCAAGTTTCCCTTGTGTGGCGTTCTTCAGGCCAACATCGGCTCGTCGAAGAACTAAGTCTCCAGGCATGAATTCCTAGGTACAACACCCGGTTGTATCTTGCTGCGATTTTCTGTTTCTGCGACCTCCGAGTCGCAAGCTCCTGCATTCGTCGAGGAGGTCGAGTTCTTCTCGTATACTCGGACGGTTGTCAATGCTACTCTGGGGATGCGAGGTTCTCCAACTAAGTTCCCAATCTCGGCGGGAATGATGGCCTCTGTCCCATATGTGAGGCGAAAGGAGATTCTCCCGTCGTCGAATGTGGAGTAGTTCGATCGCCCAGTACTCGGGGAGCTCTTACGCTGATTTCCTTGGCCTCATCCAATCTTCGTCTCGGACCTCGTAAGATAACTCGTTCGCGGCCCGGCTTGGCCGTTAAATGCAGGGGGTGTTCTACCGAGGTGAAGTCTTTGTTTGATGTCGAGATCTTCCAAGGTCTTTGAATCCGCGACCGTGAATTGCGTTAGTTGTCGGTGGCGACCACCACGGGAATCCGAACCTTGTCGAATATATCTTTTGAAGAACTTAATTAAGTTCTTTGCGGTTATCTTCGCCAGGGCTCGCCAACCCATTTGGTGAAGTAATCTACCGCAACGACCAGGTATTTCACTGTCAGGAGCCATTGGAAAAGGTCCAAGTATATCAATGCCCCAAGCAAAGGGCCATGGTGATGTCGGGGATGTTAACTCTGTAGGAGGAGCTAAGTGTAGATCGCCATGTCTCTGGCATTTGTCGCATTTCTTCACGAGCGATATCGCGTCGCGTTGAGGGTCGGCGATGGTACCTGCGCGGAGGATTTTCTTTGCCAAGGAACGTCCTCCAAGGTGTTGCCCACATATGCCTTCATGCACTTCAAAGAAGTGTATATTGCGCTCGGGTATCGTCGACGATTTCAACAGGGTGGAGAACCTCTTCGATATAAGATACCGTCGATCATAGAATACGAAGATGCCTTTTGGATTTTTGTGGCTTCCTTCTCATCATCGTAGCCGATCAATTGAATAAATTCTTGAATCGGTGTCATCCAACTGTATCGGGCTCATCGGGCGAATCATCGACGCTTGCACGGGAAATCGCAGCGAATTTGGAAGTTTCCTCGATACCTCGTCATAAGTGGTATCAACCACGGCGGTAATGCTAGGCTTGGCCAATGTTTCTTGTATTACCGATCTGTTGTTTCTGAGCTTCGTCTTTGGCGAGTTTGGGCGAATGTCGGCTCCGGCGTTTTGTTCTCTCGGGCGTGTACGATCTCCACGGAGGTGAAGTCGCTCATTTTCTTCTTTACCAGGCGAGGTATTTTTGAAGAAGTGGATCTTTAGCCTGGTATTCTCCACTTATCCGGGACACAACTAGGCGAGAATCGATTCACGAGCTTTACCTCTTGTGTAAAGTCTCGAGCGGTGTGAGGCCGACTAAACACGCCCGTACTCTGCCTGGTTGTTGGAGGTGGGAAAGGAGAATCCCAATGAAAATTTGACGACCGGCCGTCGTCGTTCTCGAGCAACAAACCAGCGCCATCGCTTTGGAATTGACGATCCGTCGACATGGAGCGTCCATTTGGAACAACGCTCGTAGCTCCAGGAGTCATCTCGGCAATGAAATCCACCAAGCATTGGGCTTTGATAGTTTGTCTCGGCTCGAAAGTAACCAGGTCGGACAACTCGGCCGACCACTTGATCATCATACGCCGGTCAGGCTGTGTAGGATCTGTTTGATTGGTGGTCGATTCGGACCACTATGGGATGTGCTAAGAAGTATTGTCTCAGCGCCGAGCCGCGATTATCGATGCGAGTCGCGACTTTCTCGATTTTCTGGTATCTCACTGGCCCTGAAGTGCTTTGCTTATAAAATAGACCGGTTTACGGTCCTCGTGCGCCTCGCGAATAAGGGCGGCACTTTCGAGCTTCGCTCGACAACGCCAAGTAGAGATAAAGGACCTCCCACGAGACGGCCTCGTCAACACGGGCGGTTGGGATAGTATGCGTTTTACGTGTTAAGGCTTCTTCACACTCGGGTGACCATTCGACCGAATTCCCTTCTTGAGTAAGCGGAAGAAAGGCAATGCATGTTCTGCAGATTTTGAGATAAACCTCGCCAAGGAGGCTAGCATTCCGTGAGTCTTTGGATGTTTTTCTTTGGCGATGGTTCTTTGCATCTCTATTACTGACCGACATTTGTCGGGTTGGCCTCGATTCCTCTCGGTTAAGTAGAAGCGAGAAATTTTCGATTCGAACTCCGAAAGTGCACTTTTCAGGATTGAGCCTCATATTATGTCTTCGTGCTTGACAAAGACTTCTCTAAGATCGACGACGTGGTCGACTTCTTTCGTTGTTTTTACTATCATATCATCCATATATACCTCCAAAGATTCTACCGATCCGGTTGGCGAAGACTTTGTTCATCATGCGCCGATATGTCGCTCCGGCGTTCTTAAGGCCAAAAGGCATTACGTTATAACAATAATTACCTTTATCCGTCATGAACGGTTTTCTTGATCGACATGATGCATCGGAATCTGGTTGTACCCAGTATGCGTCCATGAAAGACAACAATTGAAAACCAGAGGAATTGTCGGCGAGTTTGTCGATATTAGGGAGGGTAGGCGTCTTTGGGGCACGCCTTGTTAAGATCTGTAATCAACACACATTCGCCACTTTCCATTAGATTTCTTAACCAATACAACATTTGTGACCAAGTAGTATATTTGACCTCCCTAATGAATTCGGCCTTAATTAAGTCTTCGACTGACTTTGGCGGCCCGGCTTTTTCAGGAGCTTGCTTACGGCGCCTTTGAGCTACCCAATGAGCTTTGGGGTCGAGAGCGAGTTGGTGGCGAGCAATATCGGAGAAATACCTGGCATGTCGGCCCGGTGTCAAGCGAAGAGGTCGGCATTGGACTTGAGGCACTCTGTTATTTGCAATTTGACCTGCTCAGGGAGATCAACACCAAGCTTCACCGTCTTCCTGGGTCTTCTCCTAGTTGAACTCGGATGAATTCTCCATCAGTCTTCGGTCTATTAATCTTTTGGTGGAGCTCGCGGGCGGAGGTCGTCTTCCTGTATCTCATCGTCGAGCTCAATTCGGCGTCGAAATCGGTGAGATTGACGTCTGCGGCAGCCAGCGCAGGATCAAGTTTCTTGGTCGAGGAGTTGTTCCTCTTCCTTTTGCTCTTCGGCCTTCAAAGACAAAATATAACATCTCCTCGCAGCCTTCTTGGTCGGCCGATGGTGACGACTTTGTCTTCGTCATCATGAAAACGCATTTTCAGGTGAACTGCCGAGGTTCTGACTCCTAACTCACCCGGTGTCGGGCGTCCGACGATGCGATTGTAAACAGATTTGCATGGTAACACGATGAATTGGACCTTCACGGTTTGGAGATTGGTTGCTCTCCAAAAGTCACCATCAACTCCACATAGCCCAGCGGCTTTGTTTTGAACCGTTGAAACTAGTCGGTCGGACCAGATGCGATGCGAGATCTTTTACGGTAGTTTCAAGGTTTTAAACAGCTCGTAGAACATGATATCCGCCGAGCTCCCTTGGTCTATCAAGATTCTTCTGACGTCAAAGTTAGCCATATAGGCTTTCACCAACAGGGGAATCAAATAGTTCGGCCTTCCATTTACCAAGTCTTCGTCAGAAAAGGCTAGGGGTGGTCTTCCTTTATGCCGACTTGATGAAGGAGAAACAGTAGAAATGATCATCGCTTCTCTCAACTTTCGTTTTGCTGAATTGATGCTCGCCCCTCCCTTATCGGAGAATCCTCCGGAAATGACCATGGCGACAGGAGGAGGACGAGGTCTCTCCTCGGATGCACGAACTGTTCCTTCGTGTTGCGTCCCAGAAGCTGAGTCTCTCCTTTGAGGTCAAGGTGATCTAGATCTAGACCTTCTATCTCCAAATCTCGGTTTTCCTTTCACATATTTGGTCAACTCGCCTTTTGGATCGGTTGTTCTATGGCGTCCTTCAAGTGAAAACATTCATCGGTCTCGTGCGACACACTTGTGAAAGTGGCAAGACCTCGACTTATCAAAGATTCGGCTTCTCTTTTCCCTTCGGGAAATTTAATTCCAAAGATCACGAATTCGGTGTTCGCGCACTCATTCAAGATGCGCTTAGGGGTAGTGTTCAAAGGGGTATATTCGTCGTATCTCTTTCTTTGGACCCCGACTTTCCTTCTCCCTACGCGACTGTCTTCGCGTTGTCCTGACTTCCTCCTGGGTTTTACCTTTGGCTTTCGATGCCATCAACTTCTCTTCGTAATTCATGAATTTTTGAGCTCGCCAGGAACTTCGGTCGGGGACCTCGGTTTATCGACACCAATGTCGATTGAATAAAGGCTTCCTTCGACCAGGCCTTGCTCTAGCAAGTATAATTTCATCTCGTCGAGCATTTTTTCACCAAAATGGCTTCTTTGTTGAAACGCCGACATAGTCTCCGAGGGATTCTCCTTTCCTTTCTTTGAATCGCGGCTAGAAAGCTTTGTCGACTTAGGTTGGACTTTAGATGCGGTGAAATGTGCGAGAACCGGTCGACGAGCTCGATCCACGATCCAATGGAATTTCTCTTAAGAGTCTGGAACCAAGACAAGGCCGATTTCTTCAGAGTGAGGGAAAGATCTCGCACTTTATCGGCCTGGGCGCCTATAGTCCATGATAGTGTCAAAGCAGCCAACATGTTCGTCAGGGTCGGTGGTCCCGTCGTAGGAGTCCAACGAGGGCGGTTTCTGAAGATGCTTCGGAATCGGGAGTCTCATAATCTTAGACTGAAAAGGAGCAAAGGCGTTGCACGTGTCATCTGTGGTCATCGCCCGAGAAGGGTTGATGAGGCGAGCGAGCAGCGGCGGTGAGAGGTGCGGCCAGGAGATTTTACTCGCCGCCTAGAGGCCGGCTCTTCTTGGAGTGTCGCTCGTGGTGGTACCTTCGCGATGAGACGCGGCGTCGAAGCGGCGATGGCGCGATGGAGAGTGTGGCATATCGGATTCGGAGAAAGATTTACGGAAGAAACTCTTACGCGGTGTGTTTGCTCATGTCTTAGTTTTGAGGCAAGCGGACCTCGGATCTGTGGCGGCCGAGGTGGAGTACGATCTCCGAAGTGTTACTACCGCTTGCTCTATGCCCAGAGCGGTGTTGAGTCGTGCCTCGGTGGTGGTGATGAAACGGACCTGAGATTTTGGATTCCTTCGATCTACGAGGAGAGCGAAACACGATCTTCTCTGTTGTCGATTTGTGTGGCAACGCCGAATCCGAATTTCTTCTGGCGATTCTCCATTCGATCGAGACGTTGATTCCGAGCCTCGCATCGCCGCAAGATGACTTTCGGATGAATTCGCGAACTCGCGAACGAGGATGGCGGTGGTCTCCGTTCGGCATCGGTTTGGCGACAACGATCGAACGGCGTCATCTTTGGAGAAGTGGTTCTCCGAGCTATCGGTGGTTAGGTTGTTCAAGATCTGCGTTCGCATGAGCGGCCTTGCTAGTCGCGATCCGACGGCGATCCAATCATCGCCGAGTGAAGAAGGAGACTTCAACAAAGAAGATGGAATCGTAAGCGATCCCCACAGACGGCGCCAATGTTACGACGTAACTTGAGAGGATGACCGGAGGAAGCGGTGCGGTTGTGCTCGCTGACGGAGGACGGCGGCGGGTTGGGTGGTGTACTGCAAACACTCCGACGCTCAAGTCGGTGTGTGTCGAGGTGAGTAAGAGGTGGTAGAAAGATGATTACCTCGGCCAGATTCGACGCGGTCTTCTTTAAATATGAGTCGAGGGCCAGTTCGCCGATGTGTAATCGTCGTGAAACCCGGAAGTCGGCATTAAATCTCATTAATGCACAAAGCCGTTGGGTCGGCCACGTTGAGGAAAGGCGGAGAGGCACGCGGACGATGTGGCCTTGAGGGAAGCCGTTGGGCCTGTAAATGTTGGATCCCCGGATTGGGCCTCGGCCCAGTCCGGAACAGGTGTCAAGGCCACAGCCATCGTGCAATAGAAGGTGAAGTAGAGCAATGTGAAGTACATGAAAAAAAGATACCAAAAGAATTTTTGTTTGACTCAATTTTCTAGGCGATGATAAGACACTGCACAGACGACGACGACGGAGATTGGAACCAATGAATTACTACTTTTGTTGGTGATAAATAAATAAATAAATAAATAATCAAAAAAAGTGATAGACTCCAAAATGAAATAATAAAGTAAAATAACAAGTCATGGGCCCCACCTTTTTTGTTTTTGTCTATCGACTCATCTCTATTTATTTCACGGATCTTCTCTCTCTCTCTTCTTACCTCACGTATTTCTCTCTTAGCAAAATCTTGGAAAACAATTCAAGTCTGCCACAGTTCAAGTCTCGGTTAGTTGGTATGGATTACAGAATTCTGGAGTTGCTCCTCGGCAAATTGGTCATGCTGGGTTTGGCAGCATTATTAGTGATCATGCAACGAAGAGGCAAGAAGAAACTTCCACGGGGACCAAGATGTTGGCCGATGGTTGGAAACATGCTTCAGTTGGATTGGTCAACACAATCCTTCACGAACTTAGCGCGACAACACGACCCAACTATGTATGACACTGTGGCTCGGTTCTGTGTGCACAGTGGTCATATCTTCGAGCGAAGTGGCCGAGAAAATGTATAGAAAGAGGGACGCTTTTTCAGACCAGTGGGCTAGGGAAAGCCACTGATCACCCAAAGCCACTGACCATACTTTGTCACTTTCAACTAGTAGGTGTGACTCAAGCTAAGCACAAATGCGAGAAAATCCGTGAGATTTTTCTTTCTATATTCTACATTAAAGATGGAGATACTACCACGTGGCACAACGTCGATAATTTAAGTTAGTGTAATCAATTTTCTTAAATAGTTAATAATAGATAAGTGAATAAAACAGGAAAGCATAATGAGAGCTGAAAAAATGTGAGAAAATTTTTTGACCTATAAATGAGCTTTTGTCTTGTGGCACAACTGTAATTAAGTTTCTTATTAAATATATAATAGATAGATTGAATATAATAGATTGCACCCCATAAACCTATTGGAAAGGTGAGAGGATAAGAAGTATATTAAGCATATAATTAAACAAAACTCATCCCCTACACAAAGATTGTCGCTTTCAATAACAAATTTTATATTTGATGAATGGAATGGAATGCACGTACAATAGTGTTACATTGTCTTTCTATTTTGACATCACATGTGATAGACTACAACACATGTCGAGCTTAAAGCTTACATAAATTATCATACAATTTATTTGACCTTTTAAAAGCCAAAATCATATGAATTTGTTAGCACTTCAATTCTGTCCCCAATAGGCTATACCATTACACCAGACAGCATATTGCAGGATCCAGGAACTTCAACTAAGTCAGGTGATGAGTACCCTTTTTTGTTTCACATTTCTTTGTCAAGAATATCCCTCATCATCTGTATTGGTATAAGCCCTTCGGTTCTAATAGCATCTTTTTTTGGATCAGGACTAATAAAGAACAGGGTAGGCAGCCCGCGAACCTGAAACACATGAAAAATTCAAGTGTTGTTTTAGAAGCTGCCACATCTAAATTTTAGGCTAAATTACAAAATTGGTCCTCTATGTTTATTTTAGGTTTCAATTTGGTCCTCTATGTTTTATTTGTTTCGTTTTGGTCCCTTACGTTTTAAAAGTTACAATAGGTTGGTCCTTTCCGTCACTAAAAGCCAATTGTCCATAGCTAAAAGCCAAATAACATTTTGGAAAATGGACTTCTAGCTACGGACAATTGACTTTTAGTGACGGAAAGGACCAAATTGAAAACTAAAATAAAACGTAGAGGACCAAAAAGAAACAAATAAAACGTAGAGGACCAAATTGAAACCTAAAATAAACTTAGAGAACCAATTTTGTAATTTAGCCTAAATTTTAACTCAAAGGTGAAGCAAAGTTTTGTGGGAATAACTAAAGACACCCCCATTTTTGTTAGCATGTACCCACCCTCTGGAAGTTTATTTCCAGATGTGTATCATTTTGCCGTCCAAAAGTTTATTTCCAGACAAATCCGATCAAATTATGTCGTCCGGAAATAAACTTCCGGAGGGATCGGTGTATGCTAGCAAAAAATGGAGGGTGATAGAGACCTATTTTGATTGGCTTATGTATATTTTAATTGGGCAATTGGGGTTATCTATTGTCATAAGCACTTGTCAGAGTATTTAGGAGAGCTTATTAAAACAACTTTAACATGTTCATAAGTTGTTTTCAACTTATTTCGCTAATCTCTCTAGAATATCTTATGAAAACAGATTATAGCTTATATGAAAATTGTTTTTTCTTTAACTATAGAAACAACTATAAGCGCTTATATGATACACACGCTTAATTAAGATGTTCATCCAAACAGACCCTAGTCCCCTTAAGGGTCTAATCTAGGCTTGAAAGTTGAAGCAACAACCAATAAAATACCAATTCTTGTCAGCTACAAAATTAAGATTATATTATCTTGAATAAACAACAGGATTAGTATGTAAAAGGTTATGAGCAAATTGCTTAGACCCCATCAAGATATATTGCTTTCCCCCCCCCACTTTCTTGGGATAGTCACGCAAGTTCACAAGTCATTTTCATAAAACTTCGCAAGTTTTTTATGGATATCTACTAAGTGTTTGTAAATGTATGATTTGCAAACAAAACAAACTTATTACCTGCATGTCACGTGCAAATTCATACTCATCGTCGGTATCAACCTTAACAATCATTGCGATATTCTCGTACTCAACTGCAAGCTGCACAAATTTATGGAAGGTTACTTCCAAGCTTTCAAATCAACTACTCATCCCTGACAAACATAGAGGGAAATACCCCCAAATTTGGAACCATAGTATCAATAGAAAAATGCTATCCTCAAAAATTAAGAAATTAACACAAAATATGTAAAGCTTATTAATGTAAAAAATCAGTATAAAATTAACACAAAAAATTATAGAATGTGTTCCGGACTGGGCCGAGGCCCAATCCGTCGACCCACCTTCCCTCGATGCCACGTCGTCCGCATGCCTGTCCGCCTTCCCTCAACGTGGCCGACCCAACGGCTTTGTGCATTAAAAGAATTTAATGCCGACTTAGTTTCACGGGGCGGTTACACATCGGCGATGGCAGTCCTCAACTCATATTAAAAGAAGACCGCGTCGAGCTGGCCGAGGTAATGATCTTTCTACCACCCTTTACTCACCTCGACACACATCGACTGAAGGCCGGAGTGTTTGCAGTACACCACCCGACGCGCCGTCGTCATCCGTCGCGAGCACAACCGCCTTTGCTTCCCTCCGGTCATCCTCAAGTTCGCTCGTAACATTGGCGCCGCCTGTGGGAATCGTTTCGATTCCATCTTCTTTGTCGAAGTCTCCTTCTTCACTGACGATGATCGGATCGAAGCGTCGGTCGCGACTAGCGCTTCCACTCATGCGAACGCAGATCTTGAACAACCAAACCAGCCGGTAGATAGCTCGGCAGAACCACCTCTCCAAAGATGACGCCAGATTCCGATCGTTCTTTGCCAAACCGATGCCGGAATCGGAAACCACCGCCATCCTCATTCGCGAAGTTCTGCGAATTCATCCGGCCATGCCGGCGATGCATGCTCGTAATCAACGCCTCGATCGAATGGAGAATCGGCGAAGGAACTCTCCACTCGCGTTGCCACCCAAATCGGAAAGCGAAAGATCGACCTCTCATTCTCCTCGGAGATCGAAGGAGTCGAAAATCTCAGATCTGTTCATCGCCACCACCGCGGGCACGACTCCACGCCGCTCGTGCATAGAGCACTCCGCAGCTCATTCTCAGGTCATCAACTCCTGAGCGATGACACGAGTGATTCAGCGGGACCTTTGGTCCTTTACATCCGAGATCATGAAATTCCCGATTCAAGCATCTTCGAAACCACCCGCTTTGGACTCATACGACGGCACCACCGACCGACGAGCATGTTGGTTGCTTTGATATTGTCATGGGCTATCGAGGCGCCTGGCGGCGGTGAAGTGCGTAATCTTTCCTCACTCACGAAGAAAGCGGCGTTGTCTTGGTTCGGACTCTTAAGAAAAATTCCATTGGTTCGTGGATCGAGCTCGTCGACCGCTTCTCGCGCATTTCACTCACGCCTAAAGTCCAACCAGTCGACAGCAGACCGGCCGCAATCCCAGAAGAAAGATGAGTCTATCGAGACTACGTCGAGCGCTTCAACAAAGAAGCCATTTTGGTGAAGAAATGCTCGACGAGATGAAGCCGCATTTGCTAGAGCAAGGCCTGGTCGAAGGAAGTTTATTCGGTCGACATTGGTGTCGATAAACCGAGGTCCTCGACCGAGTTCTGCGAGCTCAGAAATTTATGAATTACGAAGAGAAGTTGATAGCCTCAAAAGCCAAAGACAAATCCCCAGAGTAACACTGACAAGCAAAGATGAAGAAATATAATTAAGTTGAAACAAATGTATCATAAACACATAAGTGTGAAGCAGTGAAGTATGATTGAAGAAATACACAATCAGCATTTATTTACTATCAAAACCTTGCACCTCTGATGGAACCTCGTGCCGAGACCGCGTGCACGAGATCCCTGATGAAGAGATCGAGCCTCGCGTCGAGACCGCGCGTGCACGAGGTCGTGATAAAGCCTTGTGCGCTTGCACAAGCACCTCTCGCAATGCAGATGGATACACAAATTCAAAGATTCGAGCGACTTACCAGGCCCACCTCTGCAATTGCAAAATTGGGCGACCTTAAACTTCGCCACGCCATGGACCTTGATTATTTGATGACCCCGACCTTGCCGCTTGGGCGGCGGATCAATTACTCCCACAGGAAGTATAAAACTTCGACTACGAGCACTTTACTCAAAGATAAAATTAACGCTAACTTAATTACATCAAGTTGCCGCAAATTGTCTATACTTTGACAGAACGGCGTGATAAAGCCTTGTGCGTTAGCACCAAAGACCTGATGAATGAAGAGATCGACCTGCGTCGAGACCGCGTGCACGAGCTCGTGATAAAGCCTTGTGCGTTGGCACAAGCACTGATGAAGAGATCGACCTCGTCGAGACCGCGTGCACGAGCTCGTGATAAAGCCTTGTGCGTTAGCGCACAAGCACCGATGAAGAGATCGACCTGCGTCGAGACCGCGTGCACGCAGCTCGTGATAAAGCCTTGTGCGTTAGCGCACAAGCACTGCGGATCGACCTGCGTCGAGACCGCGTGCACGAGCTCGTGATAAAGCCTCGCGGCGTTAGGCACAAGCACTGATGAATCGACCTCGTCACGAGACCGCGTGCACGAGCTCGTGATAAAGCCTTGCGCGTTAGGCACAAGCACTGATGAAGAGATCGACCTCGTCGAGACCGGCGTGCACGAGTTCGTGACAAAGCCTTGTGCCTTGCACAAGCACATCAAGCCTCGTGGTCGAAGCGCCTCGGCCAGACGTGGAACACGAAGGTCCCGAACGACCTAATGAACAAGCACGACATGACGACACTTGCGGTTCGCTACGAACAAGGGCGTCGAACGTCGACATCAACGAACCGACAACAAGTCACCACCTCGACAATGAGCTAGCGACTGGGGCAATCTGATTCGGTGGCCGAGGCCCAATCCGTCGACCCACCTTCCTCGATGCCACGTCGTCCGCATGCCTGTCGCGCTTTCCTCAACGTGGCCGACCAGCGGCTTTGTGCATTAAAAGAATTTAATGCCGACCCGGTTTCACGACTGCTTACACATCGACAAGAATCCCCTCAACTCATATTAAAAGAAGACCGCGTCGAACGGTCGAGGTAATGATCTTTCTACCACCCTTTACTCACCTCGACACACACTGACTTGAGCGTCGGAGTGTTTGCAGGTACACCACCCGACGCGTCGTCGTCATCCGTCGCGAGCACAACCGCACTGCTTCCCTCCGGTCATCCTCTGAAGTTCTGTTCAGAACAGAATGAATTCAAGATCCTCAGATACGTTAACTGGCTGTGCTATTCAGAATATGCATGCACCCTTACAGAAGGTGAGTTATTGTAGTCAACAAAATGCACCGACCAACATGATTATCAGAATGCAATTTGTCCCTTGAGTTCAGTTCATCAAAATGTATCTCTTCTAATGATGAAAGTCAAATAAAATATTCACTATAGGCTAATAATTATGATACAACTTACGGTGTAACATACTAACATCCATTTGAAATTTTAGTAGAAACATATGTAAAAGTACTTTGCTTGTAAACTGGTTACAAACTCACTCCTTACTAAAATGACAAACGACTAAAACCCCTTCCTGCTCTTTACCACTTCCTCCTCCCTCCATCCCTCCTTTTGGATGCTTGACCAAATCTTCTAAAACTACATGTGATTCCTGCTTGTAGATTAAAATTTCAATGCAAGCAGCCCTAGTTGTTGGTCCAATAAGTAGGTGACAGTACATCTACCCTTTATAATTATTACTCTCTCTGTTACATCATTATGAAGTTAAGCACATTTTTTTAGTGACCACACACTGCATCAGATGCAGAGAAGGCAATTCTGGTACTTTCAAAGAGTTTCATAATTGCAGCCATTAGAACTCCAAAGGGGTATATGCATAAAAATTATATCGCAATAAAACCAATGAGGTTGTAAGCATAGCAGTTACAACTCAAATAAACCAACTAGTGCTCATGCAGGCTAATTTCATTGAATGATTCACCACCATTTAAAAACAAACATAGAAGCTCAAGGTCCTTCAAATAGTGGTCAATATGCCTCGCTCTATCATGTCACTTCTGATATCATCCACAAAATCTAGAAATCTGGAATAGGACACAAGCTCCAGATTTAAGAATGTTTTGCTGCATTTGCAAGCAACCAAATAACCAATATTTCTGCATCTATTATCAAACTATTTATATAACATGTAACCAAAAAATAACCTATTTATATAACATAAACAACAATCAAAGCATTTCCCCACTAAGTGGGGTATCAATGCATTTATGTGCAGTGAACATGTTTTTCTTTCTGGATAGATAAGGAGCCAATGGCCCAAAAAAGGAAAACTACACAGAAACTAAACCAGTATTGTCAATCGTGGATCGCAGAAAATAGCGGAAAGCCAAAAATCCGCTATGTGAAATAGCGGATAGTGTTGCGGGCAAATAGCAGGTGAAATAAATCAAATATATATTAAAAAAATGTTGTATACAAAAATAAATAAGCTGCATAAAAATAAACATAAGTTGTATAAAAAAGAGAGATAATATTAACTCAAAAGCTCAATTGTTCTAAACAAAATACTGAAATGACAAAATGCTCTTTGGTTTTTTTTTTTTTTTTTTAAAAATCAAAAGGGTTTGCCTATTGGTGGTTTTTTTTTTCCAAAAGAGTCATGTGCAGCGCATATGCTCACTCTTTGTTTTTTTTTTTAAAAAAAAAAAAAAACAAAAAGACTCAAGTTTCCACTATTTCAGCTAAGTCGAATATGGCGGAAATCGGAATAGCGGCCGCTATAGCCCTTGTAGAAAAACTCAAATGGCGTTGCGGTTTTCATAGCGGAGACCTCAAAATCCGCTACGCCATAGCGCTACTACGAGCGCTATTTGACAACACTGAACTAAACAGGGAGTAGAGAACCACAAAACATCAACAATCAAAACCTGAGTGATCTCCACAGGATGATCATCAAACACAACCAAATAAGGAACCAAGTTGCACCCCAAATTAGCTACAACCTCAGCTCCACGGTTTGCTTCACGATAAACATGGCAAACCAAACCTCCCATTCATCACGCAACAAGGTCCGAATTTTCCTCCCCAAGCTCCACCCACTAGAACTCCCAGCAACCTCTCCCTTGATGCTCCTAACCATCACCTCAGCATCCAGATGTAATTCTAGCAGTGAACATGTTTAGAAGCACTAAAAACATCTTATATAGCCCGGTTAAATGGATAAAGCACCAAATGCAAGATTGTTTATTAAAATATCAATCTTCATGTAGCTCAGTATATGTTATGTTTCTAAGTTATGAATGTTGACCACAAATAATAACTTCTTTACAAACTCTTTCCCTTAAACTACTTTTTGTGATGAGCTTCATCCTTGCACACTAAAAGAATATTAGACTAATGTTAATGGAAGTAAAATACAGTAGCCACTCTCCTTACATTTTCAACCTCCAACCTTATTAAAGGATACATATCTTGTAGCCTAGGTTAACTATTGTAGGCCTACCCTTACAGTATATTTCCCTTTGTAAACTAACTAACTTTGTGCGAGTTAGTTAGAATCCCCAATCATTGCTTAGCTGTAATCCTTCTGTTAAGTTCGGTAGTTCTATATAAAGAACACACCACTTTGTAATTCATCAATAAATGAAAAATGAAGAATTAGTTTTCTCAATTCAGTTTTACAGAATTCAGTTTATGAAGAGTTCAGTTTATGAACTTTAACATGGTATCATCGAGTCAACAAGATCCGCCGCCATCACCGCCGCCGATGAACGCAGGACCGTCTCCTTCGTCTTCCGCAACCGTGGCGTCTTCGTCACCAACTTTCATTCGATCGTCTTCGTCTTCTTCGTTTGCTGCGATTTCTGAGAAATTAGACTCAGAAAATTACCTCTTGTGGTGCCAGCAGGTTGAACCTGTGATCAAGACTCACAAGCTTCACCATTTCTTGGTGAATCCTACAATTCCTCCAAAATTCAACACTATTGAAGATAGTTCTGCGAATTGCATCTCTCCCGAGTTCGAAAAATGGGAGCAGCAAGATCAGTTGTTGCTTGCATGGCTCCAATCAACAATTTCAAAGGACATGCTTTGTCGAGTCATCGGATCGAAGCATGCATGGAAGTTATGGGACAAGATTCATGCCTACTTCCAGTCTCACACGCAGGTGAAGGCTCGACAGCTTCGCTCTGAGCTTCGCAGTACGACGCTCGAAAGTCTTTCCATTTATGAATTTCTTCTTCGTGTTCAAACTCTGGTTGATTCGTTGAACGCCATTGGTGAACAGGTTTCGTCTCGCAAACACCTGGATATTGTTCTCAAAGGTCTTCCTCAGGAATACGAATCCACTATTTCGTTGAGTTGAGGAAAATTTGGTCCAGTCTCCATGGAAGAAGTTACGACCTTGCTTCTTGGTCATGAATCGCGCCTCAATCGATTCAAGAAGCAGTCAATTGCTTCTGCTAATGTTGCGACATCTGTGAACCCTAATTCTCAGAATTCCAATTCTTCTGGTGCACCTCAGGCTAATCTTGCTGCCTCTTCGCAAGAGAACAACTTTGTTAGTGCACAATTTCCGTGAAACTCTGAGAATGGTGGTCACGGTGGCCGCGGTGGTCGTCATGGTGGTCGCGGCCGTGGTATTGGTGGTCGTGGTTCTGTTCAGTGCCAGGTCTACCATAAATTTGGCCACGATGCTTCAATATGCTTTCACAGATTCAAGAAAGATTACACTCCTCAAAGCAGTACTTCTCTTCCTTTTGCATTCACTGCACCTTGGTCACAGCAGCCAAGCTTTTACCAACCTGCTCTCCCTCAACCTTTTCCTGCAGTCTCAATGCCACAGGTTCCTTGGCCTACTGCATTTGCACCATTGCCTTGGCCCTACTCTACATGGAACTATTATGCCAATGCTAGGCCAACAACACAAGTGCCTTCTGTGCCTCCAATGTTCAATGGCCAGTTTTCTGCTCCCTACATGCCACAAGTTGCTTCTCCTGCAGTTAGGCCTCAGGCATTTCTGACCAGTGCTGATTCTGCTTCTTCTGTGAATTGGTATCCAGATTCCGGGGCATCACACCATGTCACATCTAACTCTCAGAATATTCAGCAAGTTTCCCCCTTTGAAGGCCCTGACCAAATCATAATTGGCAATGGCAAAGGTTTGTTAGTGAATTCTATGGGTTCAACCTCTTTCCAATCACCTCTTAATCCGAATTCCACTCTAACACTTAGCAATCTTTTGCATGTTCCCACAATTACTAAAAATCTGCTTAGTATGAGTCAATTTGCAAGAGATAATGCAGTATTTTTTGAGTTTTGGCCTAATGTATGTCTTGTCAAATCACAGGCATCCAATGAGGTATTGCTCAAAGGTATGCTTGGCAAGGATGGCCTCTATGAGTTTCCAAATCTCCTACAAGCTCAGTCTATCAAGACTGTTAAGCTTCCCTCTTTGAATTCAAATTCTGTTGCATTATCTCATGCTTTCCTACCACAAGCGAAGATCGAAACCTTTCACTCTCCTTACATTTTCAACCTCCAACCTAAATATAATTTGGAATACAGGAGCTAGCTAACCATGGTATCTTCTGCATAGAGAATTGATAAACATCATGAAAATTACTCAACATGACTAATGAAAAACACTGACATGAGATCAATGCTCTAGCAATAGATACACCATATTTGTTATTGATCAGCTTTAACCAAACAGAATGTCCAACGGAAAGAAACCCTTAACTTTGGGGCCAAGGCAAATGTATAAGATTTCAAATTCATTGTCATATTTGACAATTTATAATCAAAATAATAATTTCATACAACAAAATCTCAAATATAAAGCTAAAATGAAAATCTATAATATAAGGCACGCCATTGTAGTTATATCTTCCATTACCATCCAATTATTACAATAGTTGTTAGTTTCTGCGAATAATCAAGTTAAACCTTGTTAACAATTGAATTTCCAAGTTTGCAAACCAGCTATGTCTGTTTTACTTCTAGGCAAATCTTCGTTAAATGTCTTAAGGAATTTAACCTATTTTTTGGTGAATGGAATTCAATCCATTTAATAACACAAAATCTACAAAATGATTAGAGAATCAAATGGTCATCTTGCACACAATCCTAAAGGTTGAAGTAAATCATATATTTTCTAGCTAAAAATTTGAAACCAAAACATGAGATAAGCAACACATCCCCATAGTCAAATCAGAGCAATGGTTAAGCATTTTCTACATCAATTAAACCACATACCATTTCAAGTTCTTGTGCCATTAAGATGCATGGCCCACACCATGTCGCATAGAAATCAATTATAAGAGGAACATTTCTTTCTCCCTTCACCAGCTCTTGGATTTCCTGAGCTGACAACTTTTTCTGCAACGTCCAAAACAACAAGCAAAGGCATTACCACAACACCAAATATCAACTAGTTTATTATTATTCTTTTTTGTTCCTTTATAGAACTCCTATTTTAATAGCCTAGGAGGCTAAAAGGAAACCAAAAAAAAAAAAAAACTTTTTTCTTTGTAAAAATATGCCTATAGCTACAACATCAAACTTCAACTAATGAAACAAAAACAGAAAAAATTGGTTTTTCTTCTTTTCTACAACTCCTATATTCATACCATAGGAAGCTAAAAAGAAACAGAAAAATTAATCAAAAAATTCTTTTTTTTTTATTTTTTTTTATTTCTTATAGTTGAAAGCTAGAGAAAAGGGCAATCACCAATGAAAATTGACAATTTTTTTTACATAGAACCCATGAGAGGGAAAAAGAGCAGTAACCCAGAAATACTATGAAGAAAATTGAGGTACTAAAAGTGGCATACCACAAGATAGTCGTCTCTGACGTGTTTTCCTTGTGGTGGCTTGCAAAGCAGCTTTCTGGGCAGTGTGGAGAGAGAAAGAGGTTTATTGCTGATGTCAGTGGTTGTGGAGAGAGGATAACGGTGTTGATGGGTTGAGGAAGAGGAAGAAGAATAAGAAGAGGGGTGAGGTAGAGAAAAGCAGAGAGGTTTGGAAGAGAAGGTTGAGAAGGGTGAGAGATTAGCCACTCTGTGATGGAGAGGAGCCTGGGTGTGGAAGAGAGCCATCGATGATTTTGGAGAAAGAGAGGGAGAGTGTTTTGAGTGGAAAAATAAAAGGAGGGTTTTTGAGTGCAGGGGTTTATCAAATCTATCTACTTAAGATAGACTTTCTCGGTTTATTTTCACGGTTCACATGAGATTCTATTCTGTCAGCAGTCAGTTTATTTTTTTTTTTTAAAAAAAATAAGCGTCAGCATTGTGTTTTGATATCAGTTTGAATTTGAATGAGTTAAACTTTGTGTTTGAGTCTTTCAAACTGATCAAAGTTTTTCTTTTTAAGTATTTCTACCGGTAGAATATCCGTACATTCGCACGGGTCGCACCGTGTTGGTTGTAATAAATGTTTCTAAAATATTTACATGCATCAACTAAAATTGAATATCAGTTGCTATGTCTTTTAATGGTCTTTATACCAATTTTAATAGTATCTTTCTAAACCATAAAATAATATCAAAACTAAATTAAATACATTTATAAATAATAAATACATTTATAAATTCGATATGTATTTAATGTTGATAAAATTACACCTACAGTATGTAATGTTTCTCCGTAAGGACTAAAAAGCAAAAAAATTATTTATAATAAAATTATACCGACAACATGCAATGTTTTTCCCGCAGGGACTAAAAAACAAAATAATTACTTATAAATAACAAAGACATTTGCAAATTTGATATGTATTCAAACACGATAAAATTACACCCACGACATGTAATGTTAAATGATAAAAATATTTATTAATTTGATATGTGTTAAAAAATGATAAATAATCATTTATACCGATAGTATGTATTGTTTTCTCCCATTAAGAATCAAAAGTAAAATAATAATCTATGAAAATATATAATAAATATATTTATAAATTTTGATACGTGATCAAAGACGATAATATTATATTGACAATATATATGATTTTCTTATTGAGACTTTAAATGAAAATAATTATTTATAAATAATAATAAAATTATAACGATAAAATAAAAAAAATATAGAAAAAGAGAAAAAGAAAGAAAAAACTGACAAAAAAAAATGAAATAGAAAGAAGAATGAGAAGAGAGACGAAAAAAGTGAAAGATAAGAGAGAAAAAGGTAAAAGTAGGTAAAAAATTAAATTTTTTATGTGAATTTAATTTTTATTTTTATGTAAATTGACATATTTGCCCCTTTAAAATGATAGGTGACAAAAATATAGTAGTATAGTTTAATAATTTTGTCAGTCATTGTATTCTTATATTGATGGGACTTTAAATAAAAATAATTATTTATAAATAATAAAAAATTATAATGATAAAATATAAAAATATAGAAAAAGAGAAATATAAAGAAATAGAAAGAAGAAATAGACCAAAAAAAAATAGAAAGAAGAAAGATAAGACAGACGGTGTGAGAGAAAAAAGAGACAAATACAAAGAGTGTCACGTGAGAGAGAGAAGAAAGAGAAGAGAGAGGGAAAAAAGTGAAATGTGAGAGAGAAAAATGTAAAATTAGGTAAAAAAATTTAAATTTTTTATATGAATTTAATTTTTATTTTGATCTAGATAGACATATTGCTTGAATTCTTATATTGATTATATTGATAGTAGATAGATTTGATACCAAGAATCATTTAAACTAAAATATTTGAGGATTGCAAAGTATGTCAAATTAATTTGATATGTGTTAAAAGAATATAAAATTGTACCCACAATATGTAATATTTTCCCATATGGACTAAAAAGCTAAATAATAATTTATAAATTATAAAAATATTTATATATTTGACATGTGTTTAAAGATGATAAAACTACATTGACAATGTTAGAGACTAAGAAGCAAAATTATCATTTATAAATAATAAAAACGTTTACGCTCGTATAAAAAATAAATATTTTATGTTTCTCCGTCTGGACCCAAAAGAAAAATAATTATTTATACCGATAGCATGTAATGTTTCCTCTCGTAAAGAGTCAAAAATAAAATAATCATATATAAATAATATATAATAAAGATATTTATAAATTTTTATGTTATGTCGAAAATATTTTATGTTTCTCCGTCTATACCCAAAAGAAAAATAATTATTTATACCGATAATATGTAATGTTTCCTCCCGTTAAGAATCAAAAGTAAAATAATCATCTATAAAAATATATAATAAATAATCATCTATAAATTTTGATACATGATTAAAGACGATAAAGTTATAACAATATGTTATGTTTTCTTATTGAGACTTTAAATTGAAATAATTATTTATAAATAAAAAAAATTATAATGATAAAATATAAAATAATAAAATAATATTAAAAAAATAAAAATATAAATAAAATATAAAAATTAAAATGGTTTCATTTTATTTATTTTGAAGAAAGAAAAAAAAGAGAAAGAGAGAAAGAAAGGAAGGAACAAAAGAATGAGAGAAAGAGAAAGAAAGAGTCATGTAGGTGAAGAGAGAGAAGAAGGAGAATACATATTTGCCCATTTAAAATAATAGGTGACAAAAATATGGTAGTCTAGTTTTGTCTTTTCACTAACAATTTCTATTCATATATTGATATATTGATTACATAAATTTTTAGAGGGTTTCTAAATACTTTTTTTTTTGATGAATTAAATATTTTTTTCTGAAATACTATTTCGTGAAAGTTTTACTTTTTAAACGATATTATTTATTAATTATAATTTTTTTTTAATTGTCTTTTAATTTTGTTAAAAAAAATTAAAAAAACTGATGATTTTGTTTAAAAAAAATCTATTTTTGTAAGTGATGAATATTAGGTGAATTGGTGTGGAGAACAACTAATAAAAAAATGGTAAATTATACTCAATGTCTCAATCCCCCTCGCAAAAATGGACCAATGTATCGGATATTGGGCTCATGTGTGCTAAGCCCAAACTAAGAAGCCCAGTGAAACATTTCCAAGATCCACGGGATACTACCGATCTAATGAGGTCAATTAACTAACGACCTTATCCGTAAGAATAACGGCTAACTTACTCAATCATATCGATAACATGCTACATATATAATAAGAGCATCTTTAACCGTGTGTATTTATAGAGTTACTTGAGTCAAATTGAATGGCCCTTCTTGGCCACGTGGGTTTTGGAAACTTCACATTACTTAATTCAAGTTTAACTCGAACGATTGTTTTTTTTAGAAACGCAGACAGTAGGTCGACAAAATTATTTCTCTCTCAAATTTATACGTTTTTAGGCCCTTGTTCAAATTTTATTTCACTTTCTCAAACCCTCTTTCTTTCTTGGTCTATCTATGGCCCCACTCCCTCCTCGTTCTCCCTTTTCACATAAGCCTCTTCCGCCAACCCTTAATCTCTCAACCTCCCTTTCTCCCTCTCCCTCGGTCTCTCAAACCCATGCACCCAACACAAATTCTTACTCCTCCTATTCTCCCTGTCACAAAAGTCCTCCTCCTCTCCCCAACTGAGACCCTCTGATTCCCTACCTCTCATCTCTCAAAATCTTCCTTTCTCTCATACATGTAGCAAACTCAGAGATTCGTAGACAGTGCAAGAGGGAAAGGGGTGCGACGCAGTCTCCGCTTTTGTGTGAGTGCGAGATTAAGAGATGATGCGAATGCGAGATATGTCCTTGCAAACCCCATATCTGCGAGATTCAGAGACGGTCTCTCTCCCTTTCTCCTGTTCTCCTCCCCCCTTAGTCTCTCCAGACCCGTCTATGCTAGGAAGCAACCACAGTGTTTAATTGAGAGCTTCTACAGCCATGGAGGGGAAACATTTGGTTCTTCAGAGGGCTTCTGGTTCTGTGTTTTTCTTTTCTTTATGCTTCTGTTGTATTTTGCTTCTGCTTGAATGTTGTTCTTGTTGTATTTTGTTTCCCAATTTTTTTTTTCAAATAAAAGGGCTTTAATTTCTTGTTGAGATTGAATGTTACTGATTTGGTTGGGGTTCAAATAAAAGGAGCTCAGTTAAACCCATTTTTCTGCCATTTCTCCGCTGGAGTGAAGAGAAAGCAAATTAGCGTGGGCCCCACGTATTTGTTGTCTCTCATCTCTCTTTTTTTCTGTACCAAACGAATAAAATTGTCTATCTCTACCCTATTTCTCTCTCTTCTTGGTCTCTCTTTGCTATTTCTCACGTACCAATCAGAGGCTAAAGGTGCTCTAAGAAAAGAGAGGAATGATGACCCTGATGCTTGACATGTCAAAAGCCTACGATAGGCTTGAATGTACTTTTGTCCAAACTGTACTCCTCTCTATGGGTTTTCCTTAGAAGATGGTGGGTCTAATTATGAGGTGTATTGTATACTAACAAATCCTCATAAATGGACAGCCCAACAAGAGCTTCACCTTAGACGCGGGTTTGAGGCAAGGTGACCCTCTTTCTCTCAATATTTTTATCTTATGTGTTGATGTGATATCCGATATGTTGCATAAAAAGGTTAAGGGTAACATGCTTCATGGAATCCAAATTGCTAGGAGAGCACTGCAAATCTCCCATCCTCTGGTTGTAGATGACAACCTCTTATTTGCTAGGCCAATCTATAATGAGGCTGACACAATTCTTAATATTCTATCCACCTATCAGAAGACTTTTGGACAAGTGGTTAATTTGGACAAGTCTAAGGTGTCTTATAGTCAAAGTGTTCCAAATGAAGGAAAAAATACGATTTGTAGTAAGATGAGGGTAAAGACTGTTGACATCCACTCCAAATACCTGGGTTTCCCAATTGTTTTTGGTAGATCCAAGAAGTTCTATGAAGTCCAGATACGTAGTACGATACGGGTACGATACGACACGGATACAGGAATACTAGAATTTTTTAAAATTTAGGATACGATACGGTTTGGATACGTTAACAAAATTTTATATAAAAGTTTACATAGATTCAAAATACTTGTAAGAGACATCGGAGCAATAGGATTAGACTCATCACTTGAACCATCTTCCCAATTGTTTTAGACATTTTTTTACAAACAGTATATCATAGAGGGTGATAATTGACGAGACATACAACACCTTAGCACTAGAACCAAATTTTTGCCCCCCACAACAATACTTCTGCCGAAAGAAGATATCCAAAGATGGAGAGACCCAAAACCGCCTCGGGATAGAAAGATCAAGACCATTGTTAGGGTCGAAAGAAACGGAACAGCCTTCGGGATACGTGACTCGGGAAGTATTCAAGAAGTATCGGAAAAGTATCCTCAACGATACAAATTTAAAAAAAAATAAAAAAAATAAATTGAGATACTTCTGGGACGCGTATCGGGAAGTATCCGAGAAGTATCGGTATCTGATACTGGTACGACACAGATACGTTTCCTATTTTGGAGTATTCGTGCTTCATAGAAGAAGTTTATCTTCTCACTTGTTACTGATCGTGTTTGCAAGAAGCTAAAAGGTTGGAAAGAAAAGTCTCTCTTAAGAGTAAGGAAGGAGATTTTGATATAAGCCATTGGACAAGCAATCCTAAACTACATCATGAGTTGTTACAAGCTTCCTGAAGGATGCTGTAAGGAGATTGAGTCCATGGTAGCAAAATTTTGGTGGGTTTCTAAAGATGGTACCGCAAGGTACACTAAATGAGCTGGGACGGATTATCGAAGTCAAATATGAAGTGGCACAGAGAGTCACAAGAAGGAGGGTTGAATTGTGACCCTTTTAAATTTTCAACCAGAAACTTAGAGGACATGCTCTCAAATTGATATTTGGAGATGAGACGATTAGTATAAACATTTTTCTGAATATCTTCTTAGATGAGTAGGTTCCATGCAGAATAAGTTTTATGCAGATATGTGAGAGTAAGCATCCTTTAGTGAATATCCTTGTGTTAGTTTAAAAACAATTTTACTGAACCTCCTCTACTTGAGTAGATTCCACTCAGTGAAAATCATCTACTTGAGTAGGTTCCATGCAGTGAACATTCTCAAATTGAGTATTTTTTCATGCAGAATAAGTGTTGTGTAGGATGATGCATATAAACGAGAGTAGGTTCTGTTTTAAGCATAAATCAATGTGAGGTTTAGTGGATGATGCAGTATGAGCAACATGTAAAGTATGCAAGAGATGAGGATATAGAGTACCACACAGAGGATTTTTATAGTGGTTCACCCAATAACCATGGGCTACATCCACTCCTCACCAACAGTGAGATTTTTCCACTATTTCCCAAATAGTATAAGTGAAGTATTCTTTCACACAGCCTCTCCAGGCTGCCTCTGAGTATTATTTCATACAGCTTCTCCAGGCTGCCTCCTAGTATTCTTTTGCCTAGCCTCTACAGGCTTTCTCCTTCATCTTCTACCCATTGTTTTCCTCACCAACACTCACCCATCCTAGGTAGCTTGATAGAAAATATCTACCCAATACTTTCTCATCAACACTCACCTACCCTGGGTAGCTTGGTAGAAATACATGGTAAAAAATGTTACAAAGGGGGTTTAGGATTTATTACAGCTTAGTTACACTTTGGTAAGTGGATATAAACAATAAAGCAAGCGAAGCACACTCTCTTAGATATCCCAAGATGTTAAGCACATATGAACAAGAGTGTGAAAGAGGAGAATAAATGAGAGCAATGGTTGATGTTGATAAGGCTTGTGTGTATCTTTCTTCCTCTTTGATTCTTGATGTATTTCAGCTACTGGACACTCTTACAGTAGATGAACTTTGAAGAACAAGGCTAAACATGCTTCTGCAGTAAACTTGCTCACAACTTGAGCAAGTTCGAAGCAGGGAAAGCAAGATGGGGATAATGCAGAATCTGCTTAAGCTCAGTGTAAACCCATTCTCTCTAGTTGTTTCAGATGTCTTTTGTGTTTAAATAAAGGTTCAAAGATGATATAGCCGTTGCAGAGCCGTTGGAAGACATTGGGAAAGTTTTGGACAGTGTAATGAGTGATTCTGCATAAAGCAGTTTTGCTTTTCCACCTACTGTCAGTCCTGTCCCCTGTCACTTCTGCTTTTAGAACATTCTCTTGCTGAACCTCCTCATTTGTAGCAGTAGCAGCAACTACCTCTTGCATTCAGTGAATGTTCTTCAATAAATGACATGGTGTGCTAATGAATGCAAGTGTTTGATGCATCTAATTTGTCTTTTTGCTGCAGAATCTGTTTGTGCAGTAAACGAGAGTAAGTTTGAACTTACTCACCCTGCGTAATGCATTTAATTTGTCTCTTTGCTGTAGAATTTGTTTGTGCAGTAAATGAGAGTAAGTTTGAACTTACTCACCCTGAGTTATGCATTTAGTTTGTCTCTTTGTTACAGAATCTGTTTGTGCAGTAAACGAGAGTAAGTTTGTTGAACTTACTCACCCTGAGTAAGTTTACAAACATTTGCTTTAAATCACTGCAGCTTGCATTCTTCTATTTTCTTCTCCACTGTGTGACATGTAACCAGTCATATTACTGTCTTTTGTGTTTAAATAAAGGTTCAATGATGATATAGTCGTTGCTACAGTGTTTGACACGTTTCCCACTTGATTTGACACTTTTCTACTGCACTTTTGTACTTTTCTGCAAACTGTCATGTCACACTTTGCAGCAGAACCTACTCAAAACCTTCTTAGAACATTCTCATCTCAGCAGAACTTACTCTTCTCCGCAGTACCTTCTCTCGTGCAGAAACTTGCTCTTGCAATCAGTGAATATCCTCATAAATGTGCTGATTAATGCATGCTCTTGATGCATTTAATTTGTTTTCCCGTTTTTTAAAACTGTTTGTGCTGCACACGAGAGCAGGTTTGTCAAACTCACTCATCCTGAGTAAGTTTACACAAACTTTTACTTAATCACTGAAGCTTAGATTTTTCTTGTTCTTTTAATGTCTTCTAAGCTTTATGACATGTTCTTCTCTTCTTTCTTAGAAGCCTTGAAATCTTCTTTGCATTGGCTAATAGTATATCCTTAAAACATCTCAACGCAAACTCAATGAGAGTTATGTCATGTGTCATATGACTTAGTCTTTTGTCTTCTTTTCTGACTTGACTCTTCTTGGCTACAATCCACCTTTACCTATAGGTTATGTGAACCTTATGTGAGTCTTCTCTCATGATCTTGTGAACCATTTTCTTCTTGATGTGAACCTCTTCATGCAGATTCTTCTTCCATGAACCTTCTCCTGTGAACCTTTTCTTCTTGATGATAACTTCCTCTTCTTATTTTAATTCTGCTCTCTTCTTGTCATGACCTTCCTTTTCTTGCTTGAACCTTTTATACTTGTTCTGAACCTTCAGGTGATGTGATGAGCAAAACTCTAGATGATAGTTTTCTCATCCTCTTCTCATGGTTCTATAGTAGCCTTCTAATATCTTCATGAAGCTTGTGATGCTACTGTTATAATCCTCTGATGCTACTCTAATTCTTCTTTTATTGAGTAGATATAATGCACTTTGTTGATGTGAGTGGCTTCTAGATTGTCCACTTCTGAGATTCCTGTTCTTTCAACAAAACTCAAGTGCAAACATCAGTAGATCACCATTCAGAAAACTGAACACTTAGTTCAGAAGGTTTGTTGTCATTAAAACACATATCAAAAGGGTTTTGACCTCAACAAAATAATATTGGAGGTATGGCAAATGGTTTAGTAATTTCAACAAAGCCCTTCTAGGAAAACACTACTGGCACCTAATGACTAGGGAGGAATCTCTGATGGAAAGAGTATTTAAAAGTAGGTATTACCCTAGAAGCTCATTCAAAAGCTCATTCATGGAGGCAAAGATGGCTACCAACCAAGCTATGCTTCGAGAAATATGCCCAATGCCAAAGTTGTTATTGAAAAGGGAGCCAGGTGCACGGTTGGTAACAGACATAAAGTTAAAATCTGGCATGATAAATGGCTTCCAAACCAAGTGAATTTTAAAGTCTGGAGTCCCCTAAAAGGGCTAGAAGATTTTGCTTTGGTTTGTGAACTAATAGATCCTCACACAAAGCAACGCAAAAGAGACCTGGTATATATTGGAGCATAATGCAGCTGTTTAGTGGAGCATAATGCAGCGGATACAACTGCCACACAATCGAGCCAGACCTCAATTAATGCAGCAGAGAAGTTGCAGCTGCTGCCTCTCACCATGCGATCAATTGCTTCCTTACTTAACTTTAGCACATGTGTTTAACATGTTGTATCAATAAGGATTAATCCTTGCAGCTGTCAATTACTTAGCAGATCATATGTAATTAGTGTTAAATATTCTCTCATCCTAATTACTATCAATTAGCATTGTATGCCAAGGTAATTAAAACCGGACCGGACATTGAACCGGAGAGGACCAGGGTTCAGGGTTTTTGGGTCGGACCGGGGTCGAATCGGGTTTAATAAAATATTAATAAAATATTGTCTTATATATATATATATTATTATTATTATATTTGGTATATATATATATATATATATATATATATTAAAAAATAGAAAATATATAGATAATATTTCAATTTATACACAAAATAACATGCAGCCTAGTGGTAAGATGGCTTGTTATGGCCTTAAGGACAGGGGTCCAAGCCCTGTTGAGACCAAAAACTGATTTTTTTAATTAATAAAGGCAATTAAAAAAATTTTTAAAAAAAAGAAGAAAAAGAGATGAACCAATTCAACCCTGAACCGACCGGTTTTGGCTGGAACCGGCCGGTTCTCTGCCAGCCGGTCCAAGAGGGTCGCCCGGATCGGACCATGGCCCGGTTCCCGATCCAACCGGTCGGACCGGCCGGTCTGGTCCCCTTTTTGTTACCATGTTGAATGTTGTCTCCTCATTGTACCCTATATATATATATATATATATATATATATATATATATATATATATATATATATATATATATATATATATATATATATGTATATATGTCTTATGTAATCATATGTAATTATCAAGGAATTACTTATTTTATATGGTATCCGTTCCTTAAGCTTTACAGCACCGATCCAAAACCTGTTTCATCATGTTTTCCGCACACACAATCCAGATCAATGAAGCTACATCAATTGTAGTCCTTAACACTCAATCCTCCATCAAATTGGACAGCTCCAATTTTCCAGCATGGAAGGTCTAGTTCAATGCTCTCTTGGTTGGCTATGACCTCCTTGGTTTCGTGGATGGAACCAAAACCTGCCCTGCAGCAAACCATGCTGATTTCACATATTGGAAGAGACAAGATCAATTGATTTTGCATGCCATCATTTCCTCGGTTGATGCCTCTGTCATCACCATGCTAGGCAATGTCAAAAATTCCAAGCAAGCTTGGGACATCCTCAACAAGATGTTTGCAAGTAAGACTCGATCCCGCATAATGCAGCTGAAAGAAAAGCTGTCCCGATGCACTAAAGGCACCAGATCCATAGCTGAGTATCTCCAAGGCATAAAATTTCTTGCTGATGAACTTGCTGTGATCAACTCACCATTGGATGATGTTGATCTTGTCATCCATACCCTCAATGGCCTTGGACCTGAGTACAAGAAAGTATCTGCAGCCCTGCGTACTCGTGAAAATCCAATTGATTTTGATGCCTTACATGATCTTTTAATGGATTATGAAGGATTCCTAAAAAGAGAGGAGGACACCATACCTGTTGCATCTGCCCATATTGCACATAAGGGCAAACAAGCCTTTCAGAAACGAGGCTATCGGGCTCAACACCCCTCCTATGCTCAGCACAGCAGGCCTACAAATTCTGGCTACTCTAAGACAGTAACCTGCCAATACTGTGACAAACCAGGTCACACTGCCAAGGTATGCTACAAGCTTCATAGCTACCCACCTAGACACAACAACAACCAGCCACAAAGGCACACAACAGGCCCCTCTGCACATCATGCCCGAACCACTGCTACAGCTGATTGGATCTTGGACTCTGGAGCAACTCACCACCTCACCAATGAGCTTGACAATCTTCACCTCACCAATCCATACCATGGCTCGGATCAACTCATCATTGGAGATGGCTCCACAATCCCAATCACTCACACTGGTAAACTTACTACCCCAACTAAGCCATATAGCTTACAATTACCCAAAGTCCTCCATGTTCCTAACATATCATAGAAATTAGTGTCTGTTTCCTCTCTGTGCCAAACTAACCCAATTTCTGTTGAATTTTTCTCTAATCATTTCTTGGTGATGGATCTGAAGACAAGGGAGCCTCTTCTCAAAGGACTGCATAAGAATGGATTGTATCACATGCCACCATTCATCACTTTACCTACTGCCTTCCATACCACTACATCTCCTTCCCAGCCATGGCACCACATCCTCGGCCACCCATGTGACAGAACTATGAGACATCTTGCATCCATGTATAAAATAAATCTGAGCACTACCTCACCATGCATCTCCTGCAATAGTTCCAAGAGCCATAAGTTGCCATTTACCTCCTCAAGTCTTCATAGCACTAGGCCTCTTGAAATTATTTATTCAGATGTATGGGGCCCTGCTCCGTTAAGTCTTTAGAAGGTTATTTCTATTATCTCATTCTTGTTGATCATTACACCAAATACATTTGGTTGTACCCATTGAAAAATAAATCCGATGGCTCAATCATTTTTCTCAATTCAAAAACATTGTTGAAAAGTTTTTTAACTTGCCAATTCTAGTGTTATATTCAGACAATGGAGGAGAATTCATCAAACTCAAATCATTCCTATCATCCAATGGAATTTCACACTACATTACCCCACCACACACACCTGAACTCAATGCTATTGTAGAGAGAAGGCACAGACACATAGTAGAGACAGTAAGAACTCTAATTCACTATGCCAAACTACCTTCCACACTATGGTCCCTTGCCATTCGCACTGCAGCTTATCTTATTAATAGACTCCCAACCCCAACCCTTAGCATGGACACACCATACAAAGCCTTACATAAAAAAGAACACAACCCTCATCACCTACACTCTTTTGGGTGCCTATGCTTCCCCTGGCTCAGACCCTATAACACCAATAAACTCCAACTGAGGTCCACCCCTTGTATTTTCATAGGCTACTCCCCATCTCAGTATGCCTGCCAATGCTTAGACCCTACCACCAACAAGATCTACACCTCCAGACATGTCATATTTCATGACACTCACTTCCCATACACCTCCTCATTAAGCCGTCACCAACTCTCACCAATCAGCAACCAATTACCCAATATCCACCCCAGATAATCCTACCCCTGACACCCTCAACCCGTGTACCTCCTCAACAAACCATTAACACTGATACAATACCAGCAGTCACTCAAGAGGCATCCTTGGACTCAGACTCTTCATCAGGTAATGATCTACCCATCCCTCCACCCCTTCTTGATTCCAATTATGTCATTAACCAAGCTGCAGGATCCACCACCAATAGTCATCCTATGATCACCAGGTCCAAAAACAACATCTCCAAACCCAAACGTGCCTTTAATGTGTCAAACTACCCTCTACCAGAAAATCTTGAACCCTCCAATGTCAGACAAGCAATGCAACATCCACATTGGAGACATGCAATTTCTGAAGAGTACGATGCACTCATCCAGAATGGAACTTGGACCTTGGTTCCACCACCACGTGGACACAACATAGTTGATTGTAAATGGTTGTTTAGGATCAAAAGAAACCCTGATGGGACTATCTCAAGGTACAAGGCACGACTTGTTGCAAAGGGCTTCATACAATGCCCAGGAATAGACTTCAAAGAGACTTTTGCCCCGGTAGTGAGACCTCAAACAATCAAACTTATCCTCACTATTGCTCTTGGACACAAATGGCCAATGCATCAACTTGATGTGAACAATGCATTCTTACAAGGCTCACTCAAAGAAGAGGTCTTTATGGCACAACCCCCGGGTATGAAGAATCAGAACAATCCAAATCATGTTTGTAAACTTCACAAGGCTATATATGGATTGAGACAAGCACCAAAAGCATGGCATGATGCTCTCAAGTCAGCCTATTGTGTGGCTTCACTATGAGCAAAAATGATCCCTCCTTATTTATATATGCCTTAGGATCCACCATTACTTATTTTCTTGTGTATGTTGATGATCTATTGCTGACAGGTAACGGTGCTAAATTCCTCAATCATTTCATTGCATCTTTATCCACTCGGTTCTCACTAAAGAACATGGGAGCACCTCACTATTTTTTGGGAGTTGAACTCATTCCAACATCCACGGGATTTTTTCTATCTCAACACAAGTTCATTCGCGACATCCTTGAGAAATTTGACTTGGAGGGGGCGAAACCATCACCAACACCATTGTCTCAATCAGCAGTACTCACACTCCATGATGGTACCCCAGCCACGGATTCAGCTTACTACAGGCACATTCTTGGAGCACTGCAGTACTTGAATTTGACTCGGCCAGACCTCTCCTTTGCCATCAATAAACTATCTCAATTTATGCATAAGCCTACCACATTACATCTTCAACACCTCAAGAGGTTGCTCCGTTATCTAAAGTCTACAATCAACTTTGGACTCTTATTAAGGAAACCAACTTCACTCACCTTGCTGGCATACACAGATGCGGACTGGGGTGGCAATGTTGATGATAGAACCTCAATCACTGCATACTTAATATATTTTGGAGGCAATCCTATCTCATGGCTATCCAAGAAGCAACGGTCAGTGGCCAGATCCTCCGCAGAGGCAGAGTATCGGGTCGTAGTAGTAGGAGTATCAGAAATCATATGGCTCATCAAACTCCTAAAAGAGCTAAGGGTACCAATGCAACACCCTCCCAGGATTCTGTGTGATAATATAGGAGCCACTTACCTATGTTCTAATCCTGTATTCCACACAAGAATGATGCATATCTCAATGGACTACCACTTTGTTCGAGAACATGTCCAAGCTGGTACATTACATGTGTCTCATGTATCCACCAAAGATCAATTGACAGATATCCTAACAAAGCCCCTAGCCACATTCAGATTCAAAGAGCTTACAACCAAGATGCAAGTAGCTGATGGCAACTTGATCTTGAGGGGGTGATCAATGCATTTTAATGCATCTTTTATAGCTTTGCACTTGGTGTTCTTAATTGTGTGTTTTGCCCAATTGTTACATCCTAACCCATGTCGCTTTTATAGGCCATAACTTGGGCTATACTTGTCCGATTTCAGTGCTTTTTGTGGCGTTGAAAAGCTAAGAAGTAGAGATACAATTCTTATGTTGGAACCGAAGCCCAGTTCTGCCGTTTTGAAGGTCGAAAATCCACTTTACTGAGGCTGGCGAGTTGCACTACGGGTTTTGGACCATTCACTCATGTAATTAGTTGTTATTGGGCTAATTAAACCCTTTTGGGCCCTTCTCTTTGGTCATAAACTTCAGGTTACCTAGGTTAACCTAAGGAGACATTATAAATAGGATTTTTAGAGTCTTAGGATTTACCTTTTGATTGCTTTTGAATATTTTGCTATTTTTGAGTTTTAGCAATCTTTTCTCCTTCTCCCCTTCTTAATTTCGTTTTTGTCAAATCCTTCTATGGAAGGCTAAGACCTTAATTAATTCACTGGTTAGGGAGTTTTTATAAGGATCTTGAGGTTTGATTATTATTGTTAATTTCGATTTTTGTGTTTCTATTTCTTTTCCTTTTGATCTTTCATCTCTTTGATTTCTGTTTGCAAATTCGTTTTGGGTATTGATGCTTAATCATATCAACTTCGTTTTTGCTCTCTGATTTGAGATTATTTGAATTAAATTGAACGCTTGCTTTAGTTTATTTCGAATAGAGATTATTAGGATCTATAACGCTTTGTTGTAGGTTTGATTGAATTCGGTTATTAGATTAATTGTGTTCTTGTGACGCTTGTTCCTTAATCATGATTAATCGATTCTGTGATGCTTAGTTGATGCTTAATTATTAATTCTGTATTATAGTAGGAATTCTTATAAAGTTAATTGACGCTTGATTGATTAATTTTATGGTCAAACAAGAATAGAATCACGAAATAGAATAATCATTTGAAACCCGTGATAGATCCAAATATTAATTATCTTGAACCAGTGGATTAGTCCTTTTTATATATTGATATTTACATCTTTTATAACCTGTTTCTTGAATCAAAATCCCCCCAACTTTATTTCTTTGTATGTTCTTGTTATTGGTTAATGTTAATTAGAGATCCATGTGAGACGACCAAGGTTAACTGCCTTGTTACTATATTCTTATTTTATTTATTTTGACCCGTGTGCGACAGCGGATCAAATTGGCACCGTTGTCGGGGATCTCTGATCAATAGTTGCCAATTCATGGACCCTACTAACGTCTCTAACAATTAGTTTTGTGTTTTTGGTTGTGTTTCAGGTCTTAACATCGGATTTGGCATTGATTAGTAAAAAAATCGGTTTTCGATCAACTTGCTCGGATTGCTCCGAAATTTGGCCAGAAAATTCGGAAAAAATCAAGGATCCAAAGTCCCATATAGTAGAGGCTAAAAATCCAAAATTCTATCGTTTAGACCACTTTTTTATTTTTTTTATTTTTTTGTTTTTTTCAAAAAAATCCAAAAAAATTAGTGTAATCTTTATTTGATTTTTAGAGATTTTTTGTGCTGTTTTTAGATTTTCTAGATTTTATTTGATAGGGTTTCTCGATTTCTTTAGTGTTTTAGCTATTAGGACATTATTGGTATTTTCTGATTTGTTAGTTTATGATGCATGACTGGTAATAACATAGGTAGTGATCATATAGGTGATAGTGATAGTGATAATTATAGCTTATTTAGTCATACTCTGTTTGATTCTAATTTTGATTTTGATTTTGATTCTGATACAATGGCTGCTAGAACATTAAGGGAACTTGCTGCACCTGATGTCACTTATAATGATTTATGCATTGAATACCCTGATGTTGAGGTGCCTTTTGAGCTTAAATCTGTCTTAATATATTTGCTTCCTAAGTTTCATGGTCTTGCAGGTGAAGATCCACACAAACATCTTAAGGAGTTCCATATTGTCTGCTCCACCATGAAACCTCAAGGTGTCCCAGAAGACCACATCAAGCTAAGGGCTTTCCCATTCTCATTGCAAGACACTGCCAAGGACTGGTTGTACTACCTTCAACCAAGTTCTGTGACAAGCTGGAATGAATTGAAGAAGTTGTTTCTGGAGAAATTCTTCTCTGTCTCTAGAGCTGCTTCAATCAGAAAGGAAATATGTGACATCAGGCAGATTGCGAATGAATCTTTGCATGAATACTGGGAGAGATTCAAAAAGTTGTGTGCAAGCTGCCCTCACCATAAGATTTCTGAACAGTTGCTCATCCAGTATTTTTATGAAGGCTTGCTACCTATGGACCGAAACATCATGGATGCTGCTAGCGGAGGAGCACTTGTGGATAAAACCCCAGCAGATGCAGGAAGCCTGATTGAGAACATGTCCATTAATTCTCAGCAGTTCACTACCAGAAACAATTCAGTGGTGTTGACAAAAGGAGTCAATGAGATCTGAGTTCTTGAACACAAGAACTTAGAGACCAGGCTTGATAAACTTGTTTCATTGGTGGAAAAGTTAGCTGTAACTAAAACTCAGGCAGCGAGAGTTTGTGGTATTTGCACCTCTGCAGAGCACCCTACAGATGCATGTCCTACATTGCTGGAGAGTGACAATGCTAATACTCCTCAGGCCTATGCATCAAATATATTCAATGACATGCCTCAGCCCAACTATGATCTGTCTTCCAACAGGTACAACCCCAATTGGAGAAACTATCCAAACCTGAGATGGGGAGATGCCTCTACACAGCAACCCAGGCCGCAACTCGCCCTAATCGCTAGCCCAAATAGAATCTGAACCTTCATTGGAAGACCTTGTTAAGCAAATGGCAGTCCAAAATCTCCAATTTCAGCAGAGAACAGATTCAACCATTCAGAATTTAGAGACAAAAATTGGACAGCTAGCAACTTCCATAAATCAGATGCAGTCTCAAGGGTCGGGCAATTTCCCTGCTCAACCAGTAGTGAATCCAAATGTTAGTGCAAATGTCAGTGCAATCACTCTCAGATCTGGAAAAGCTGTTGACACTCCAGAACCTCCTCCAGCAGAAAATGCAAGTGGCAGCAGCAGAAAAAAAGATAAGCCACCTTCTGCACCTACCTCTGCTGATGATGATGATGCACAGCCTATACCACTTCCCTTTCCCCAAATGGCTGTGATAACTAAGAAGATGGATGAGGCAGACAAAGATAAGGAAATCTTGGACACATTTAGGAAGGTTGAAGTTAATATACCTCTCCTTGAGGCGATTAAGCAGATTCCAAGATATTATAAGTTCCTCAAAGAGCTGTGCACACACAAAAGGAGGAGGAGGCTGAAGGGAAATGAAAATGTCAACATGAGTCGCAATGTTTCTGCACTCATACAACCCATGATGCCCCAAAAGTGCATGGATCCAAGAATTTTTACTATTCCATGTACCATAGGTGAGAGTAAATTTGAAAATGCCATGTTGGATTTAGGTGTTTCCATTAATGTGATGCCTACATCTATTTTTAACTCTCTGGCTCTTGGACCTTTGCAGAATACAGGTGTTGTTATTCAGTTGGCAAACAGGAGCAATGCTCACCCTACTGGACTTGTGGATGACGTACTTGTTAAGGTTATTGACTTGATTTTTCCTGCAGATTTTTACATTCTGGACATGGAGGGAGAGACACAATCCAGTAGGGCACCTATCATCCTAGGCAGACCATTCCTAAGAACAACAAGAACTAAGATTAATGTTCATGCTGGAACACTCTCCATGGAATTTGGGGATAGCATAGTTAAATTTAACATCTTTAATGCTACTATGAAGCATCCCATGGAAGAGCCTTCCCTTTTTCAAATAGAAGTACTTGCTGACTTAGTTGAAGATACTTGTTCCGGACTGGGCCGAGGCCCAATCTGGAGATCCAGCATTCATAGGCCCATTTCCGCTCGTCGATCCACCTTCCCTCGATGCCACGTCGTCCGCATGCCTCTCCGCCTTCCCTCAACGCGGCCGACCCAACGGCTTTGTGCATTAAAGGAATTTAATGCCGACTTCCGGGTTTCACGGGACGGTTACACATCGGCGATCAGTCCTCACCTCATATTTAAAGAAGACCGCGTCGAACGGTCGAGGTAATGATTTTTCTACCACCTCTTTACTCACCTCGACACACACTGCCTTGAGCGTCGGAGTGTTTGCAGGTACCACCACCGAGGTCTTCCACCGAGACTCCGAGCACCATCAGAATCGCTTCTAATTCTTCCACCGTGAAGCGATACTTTCTCAGGTATCTCTTATGTTCGTCCAGAACATTGGCGCCGTCTGTGGGAACGACAAATCGTTCTCGTTCTTTTTCACGTTCACGGTGGCTAGAACATTCAAATTGAATCTTTCTCCTCTCTGATACGGGTTCTTTGGTTTCGGTGAGAGATTGCAATGGTGTTTTCCGGAGAGGAATTCCTTTCGAAGAGGCCAGAGAAAGAATCTCGTCCAATTCTAAAGTTTTTCTGGATCAAGAATTCAGAGGAACAGAGACATTGACACCTCAGATCAAGTTTCAGATGAGGAATCTATCTCAATCTTGTTTGATCGGTTCCGATCTATTCGACTTCGGTGAAAACAGGAACAAGATTAGGGTTTTCATCCAATTTTGGATGAAATCTTCCTCAAAAGGCAAGATTTCACCTTCTGCGTCTTCGTTCACGCCATCTCAAATGATGAGATTCGCTAAATTGTTGGGAAAAGGATTGCGGAGGAAGGATAAGATTTGACGGTCATCTTGGTTCTCGCCTTCACCATACTGCCACCACCTCAATCGAATCAGAACATCCCGAGTCACATCGATGTCACAGGAAACAGTGGCTCAATGCAACGCAGTGTAGTGGCCGATCTAGAATCTGGCCGAATCGGATCAAAACCGCCATCATCGAACAACGCTGCGTGTGATCTTGGATCTCAACGGCGGATCTCGAATCTAAACAGAGACAAATCAAAATCGTTGAAATCAGCAATTGTGCACATACACCCAATAGCGATTACTCACGCTTGTGAGATCGATGTCGCCCTACCTGAGACGGAGGCAGTCGGGAAGCATTGAACAAATCTGGATATCGATGTCGAGGTCAAAGAAGACGAAGGAAGTCGACCAAGTTTTGCGTAACAGGTCTCTAGTTGCAACCTCTTCCGAAATTGCGGACCTCGACAGTCCCATTCACTTGACATCGGGCGTTGTGGAGGTCGATACACGCCAATGCGAATGCATGTAGATCCAAGGCGTCGAACAATGCTCAAATCTCTTGATTTTGATCTAATCTGACTTCAGCTATGGGTTCTCCAAGGATCCATTGTTCCACCTCTGAGTGTTTACAGACACACGATGTCATTATGCTTGAAATCGACGCTGCCCTCACATCTGAGGTAAGGCCCAAACCTTTCTTTTATCTTTGTAACTAATCTGTTTGTTCTTGATGAATTCGAGCGTCGATATCGAAAAAGACGGAGGCAGCTGATGAAGCCCTGAACAAATTCAGACTATCTTTGCTCCCACAAATTCAATCTCCGAGTCGACTCTATTGATCGACGCCAAGCCCGATCTCCTGGACAACGAAATCCGCATCGCTCGACTTCAGGGAGCACCACCCCTTTTTCGGCGTCCATAGCTATCTCAAATCAAATAAGCATGGCAAGGATACCAAAGTGACCTCGTGCCGGAGAGCACGTTGGATCTCAAACGACCTCGTGCAAGTTGGATGTCGAACAAGCCATGTGTAAAGCACGTGCACTAAAATGATTTCGTGCCGGAGAGCACGTTGGATGTCGAACGAAGTCATACACATTGGATGTAAAACGACCTCGTGCCGAAGAGCACGTTCATTGTCAAATGACCTCGGATCTCAACATGTCGGATCTCGGATCTCGACGACATGACAGATGATGAGGATGACAACCTCGGATCCCGGATCTCGACATCTCGGATCTAGGACCTTGACAGCACAGCAGGTTTCTCCCACCAAGCTTTTCAGCTTAGATGAGGACGACAACCTTGGATCTCGACATCTCGGATCTAGGACCTCGACATCACAGCTCAACCTCTAGACGAGTCGGCTCCTCATCATATGAGCACCCGACTTAGGGGGCATAACCTCGTGCCGAGACCGCGTGCACGAGCTCGTAATAAGCCTTGTGCGCTTGCACAAGCACCTCTGCAACAGGTGGATACGCAGTCCAGTACTCGGGCGACCTACCAAGCCCACCTCTGCAATTTCAATATTCAGACGGCTTTAAACTCGGCTACGTCGTGGACCTTGATTATTTGATGACCTCAACCTTGCCGCTTGGACAGCCAGATCAACTACTCTCACAGGGAAGTATAAAACTCGACTACGAGCACTTTACTCAGCATAAAAATTAATGCTAACTTTATTACATCAAGTTGTTGCAAACTGTCTATACTTTGACAGGAACAGCGTGATAAAGCCTTGTGCGTTGGCACAAGCACCTGATGAATGAAGAGATCGACCTCGTGCCGAGACCGCGTGCACGAGCTCGTGACAAAGCCTTGTGCGTTGGCACAAGCACCTGATGAAGAGATCGACCTCGTGCCGAGACAGCGTGCACGAGCTCGTGAAAAAGCCTTGTGCATTGGCACAAGCACTTGATGAAGAGATCGACCTCGTGCCGAGACCGCGTGCACGAGCTCGTGACAAAGCCTTGTGCGTTGGCACAAGCACCTGATGAAGAGATCGACCTCGTGCCGAGACCGCGTGCACGAGCTCGTGAAAGCCTTGTCGCGTTAGCACAAGCACCGATGAATGAAGAGATCGACCTCGCGCCGAGACCGCGTGCACGAGCTCGTGAAAGCCTTGCGCGTTGGGCACAAGCACTGATGAAGAGATCGACCTCGTCCGAGACCGCATGCACGAGCTCGTGACAAAGCCTTGTCGCGTTAGGGCACAAGCACTGCGGATCGACCTCGTGCCGAGACCGCGTGCACGAGCTCGTGACAAAGCCTTGTGCGTTGGCACAAGCACCTGATGAAGAGATCGACCTCGTGCCGAGACCGCGTGCACGAGCTCGTGAAAAAGCCTTGTGCGTTGGCACAAGCACCTGATGAATGAAGAGATCGACCTCGTGCTGAGACCGCGTGCACGAGCTCGTGACAAAGCCCCTGATGAATGAAGAGATCGACCTCGTGCCGAGACCGCGTGCACGAGCTCATGAAAAAGCCTTGTGCGTTGGCACAAGCACCTGATGAATGAAGAGATCGACCTCGTGCCAAGACCGCGTGCACGAGCTCGTGACAAAGCCCCTGATGAATGAAGAGATCGACCTCGTGCCGAGACCGCGTGCACGAGCTCGTGAAAAAGCCTTGTGCGTTGGCACAAGCACCTGATGAAGAGATCGACCTCGTGCCGAGACCGCGTGCACGAGCTCGTGACAAAGCCTTGTGACAAAGCCTTGTGCGTTGGCACAAGCACCTGATGAAGAGATCGACCTCGTACCGAGACCGCGTGCACGAGATCGTGACAAAGCCTTGTGCATTGGCACAAGCACCTGTGATCGACCTCGTGCCGAGACCGCGTGCACGAGCTCGTGACAAAGCCTTGTGCGTTGGCACAAGCACCTGATGAATGAAGAGATCGACCTCGTGCCGAGACCGCGTGCACGAGCTCGTGATAAAGCCTTGTGCGTTTGCACAAGCACCTGATGAAGAGATCGACCTCGTGCCGAGCCTTGTGCGCTGTGATCAACCTCATGTCGAATCGCCTCAGAGGTGGAACACGAAGGTCCCGAACGAATCGATAAACAAAGCACGACCCGACGACGCTTGCTGCCTTACGAACAAAGGCGTCGGACGTCGACATCAATGAACTTCAACAACAAGTCACCACCTCGACATTCGAGCTAGCGACTTGGGTAATCGTTCGATCGGGCCGAGGCCCAATCCGAGATCCAAAGATTCATAGGCCCATTTCCGCTCGCCGATCCACCTTCCTCGATGCCACGTCGTCCGCATGCCTCTCCGCTTCCCTCAACGCGCCGACTAACGACTTTGTGCATTAAAGGAATTTAATGCCGACTGGAGTTTCACTGACGGTTACACATCGGCGAACTGCCCTCAACTCATATTTAAAGAAGACCGCGTCGAACGGTCGAGGTAATGATCTTTCTACCACCTCTTTACTCACCTCAACACACACTGACTTGAGCGTCGGAGTGTTTGCAGGTACCACCACCGAGGTCTTCCACCGGAGCTCCGAGCACCACTGTAACTGTCTAATTCTTCCACCGTGAAGCGATACTTTCTCAGGTATCTCTTATGTTCGTCCAGAACAATACTCATTCTGATGTTACAAATTGCATGGTTGTACCTGTTAATGTTACAAATGATGTTGCTACACTGCAAGCTTCTGATGTAACTCCATCCACCAAGATACTTCCCTCCATTGAGCAGAAGAAGGATGTTGTGAAGAAGAAGAAAATCAAACACTTCCATGTGTTCCATTCTCGCCTTAAAATCATGGCGGGTAAGCTTCGATCCAAGTGGATTGGCCCTTTTGTTGCAACTAGCACTTTTCCTTATGATGCAAAGGGAATAAAAGGTGAAGCCACCAGTAAAGTCTTCAAAGACAATGGACACTCCCTCAAGCTTTTCCATGAGAGCCCCGCATTTGAAGAGGAGACTGTAGAAGAGCTCCACTTGAAAAAGCCACCTTGAAGAGGGAGTTTTCTTTCCTTACTCCTTACTCTTATTTTATACTTGTTGCTTACATTGAGGACAATGTGTGATTTAAGTGTGGGGGGGTCTTTTAGCGTAGTTTTGTTTTTGTTTTTTTTTGTTTTGAGTTTTTGTTATTATAAAAAAAAAATTTGCATGCATTTTCATTGGATTTCTTGGTTTATATGAGTGGGGAGTGATTTCACTATTCTAGGACTATAGGTCTTGTGGCATGATATGGATGACTTCCTTGCATTCTTAGTGTGATAAGTTGGATTGGAATATTAAATTGTGTATCTTTTGTGATAGATCATTTTCCTTGGTGAGGTTTGGGCCTTATAATGGATGGAATACACTTTGCCATTCTCTTTCTTTCTTGTGTGATTTCACTCATGATTGTTGGTTACTCTAGAACTTGACTTGACTCTTGTTAAAACTCTTGTTCACATGCATGCATTGAAATGATCTAGGCAATTTTTGTTCTTTTTAACCACTAGCCAAATAAGCCTACCTTGCATTTATCCCTTTGTTTAGCCCCTTTGAGCCTATTTATCTCATTCTTTGTTGTATAGCTCATTACAAACCTAAAAGTGAAAAACCATGATATGACCCAATCTTAGGGAATAAAGGAGCTTTGCTTTGAAAAAAATATGATAATAAATATTGCATAAGTGTGGGGGTGCTCAAAAATGTGGTTGTGTTAGAATATCTAATGTTGTGCTCTATTGGAAATTTGGCAAGTGCAAAAGAAAATAAAATAAAATAAAATAAAATAAAATAAAATAGTGGGGCACAACATTTGATTGAAATTGCCCCCCATGATTATTTGGTAATTGTTTTTCATTGCTCCTCTATCCTCTTTGATTTTATAGCCTATTTACCCTTTCAATTATCCCACCTTGACCTTAGTCCCATTATAACCTTAATAAAGACCTTTTGATCTTTGTGTGCATGTGTTTCAAGTGTGGATGTTAGAGTCTTGTCAAACCTATGGTAGTGCTAGCTTTCATGATGTGATTTGAGTGTAAACATTAGCCTAGACACTTGAGAGTTTGAGAGAAATATTTTTCTGTGAGGATTCTATCACTTTTGATGCATTCCTTGGTTATTCTACCCTCTTGTTTGCTTTGAAAGTAATAAGATGTTGTTCATGATTGCCATGAATCCTTGAAACCTTGAATGAGCATTTTGCTTGCCACTATGCATCCTTGCTTTGTTTTTGACCATGAGTTTTGCTCGGAGTGCAAAAGCTTTAGTGTGGGGGAATTTGATCAATGCGTTTTAATGCATCTTTTATAGCTTTGCACTTGGTGTTCTTAATTGTGTGTTTTGCTCAACAACTACTTTTTAACTTGGTTTTATATCTTTGGGTCTTGATTGGGCTTTAGTGAAATTATTTGCTAATTTTCGAATTTTGTTACATCCTGACCCATGTCGCTTCTATAGGCCATAACTTGGGCTATACTTGTCCGATTTCAGTGTTCTTTGTGGCGTTGGAAAGCTAAGAAGCAGAGCTACAATTCTTATGTTGGAACCGAAGCCCAGTTCTGCTGTTTTGAAGGTCGAAAATCCACTTTACTGAGGCTGGTGAGTTGCACTATGGGTTTTGGACCATTCACTCATGTAATTAGTTGTTATTGGGCTAATTAAACCCTTTTGGGCCCTTCTCTTTGGTTATAAACTTCAGGTTACCTAGGTTAACCTAAGGAGACATTATAAATAGGATTTTTAGAGTCTTAGGATTTACCTTTTGATTACTTTTGAATATTTTGCCGTTTTTGAGTTTTAGCAATCTTTTCTCCTTCTCCCCTTCTTAATTTCGTTTTTGTCAATTCCTTCTATGGAAGGCTAAGACCTTAGATTAATTCACTGGTTAGGGAGTTTTTATAAGGATCTTGAGGTTTGATTATTATTGTTAATTTCGATTTTTGTGTTTCTATTTCTTTTCCTTTTGTTCTTTCATCTCTTTGATTTCTGTTTGCAAATTCGTTTTGGGTATTGATGCTTAATCATATCAACTTCGTTTTTGCTCTCTGATTTGAGATTATTTGAATTAAATTGAACGCTTGCTTTAGTTTATTTCGAATAGAGATTATTAGGATCTATAACGCTTAGTTATAGGTTTGATTGAATTCGGTTATTAGATTAATTGTGTTCTTGTGACGCTTGTTCCTTAATCATGATTAATCGATTTTGTGATGCTTAGTTGATGCTTAATTAATTCTGTATTACAGTAGGGATTCTTATAAAGTTAATTGACGCTTGATTGATTAATTTTATGGTCAAACAAGAATAGAATCACGAAATAGAATAATCATTTAAAACCTGTGATAGATCCAAATATTAATTATCTTGAACCAGTGGATTAGTCCTTTTTATATATTGATATTTACATCTTTTATAACCTGTTTCTTGAATCGAAATCCCCCCAACTTTATTTCTTTGTGTGTTCTTGTTATTGGTTATTGTTAATTAGAGATCCCTGTGAGACGACCAAGGTTAACTGCATTGTTACTACATTCTTATTTTATTTATTTTGACCCGTGCGCGACAACGGATCAGTATTGGAGCATAATGCAGCTGATTGGTGGAGCATAATGCAGCTGATACAGCTGCCACACAATCGAGCCAAACCTCAATTAACGCAGCAGAGAAGTTGCAGCTGCTGCCTCTCACCATGCGATCAATTGCTTCCTTACTTAACTTCAGCACGTGTTTAACACGTTGTATCAATAAGGATTAATCCTTGCAGCTGTCAATTACTTAACAGATTATATGTAATTAGTGTCAAATATTCTCTCTTCCTAATTATATCAATTAGCATTGAATGTTGTCCCCTTATTGTATCCCTATATATATGTCTTATGTAATCATATGTAATTATCAAGGAATTACTTATTTTATAGTATACTCCTATTTTAATCCTCATGAAACTAGACAGATTTTGAGTATTTCCATTTTGCAAAGACTTCCAAATGATAAGCTCCTTTGGCATTGAGAAAAGAATAGAGATTTCTCAGTGCGGTCAGCATACCGTTGTTACAAGACCACAAATCCCAGTGATGCTCCATGCCCTTTAACTGTCCAAAATAGCAATTTTTAGAAGAAATATGGAAAGCACCAGTCCCCAACAAAGTAAGGAATTTCCTATGGAAACTTGCAAAGAATATCCTTCCTACCCAGGGACGGATATACGTGGAGTATATTGGGGGGCATTTGACCCCAATATCTTACTTTGTTTTTTTTTTTACTAATTATTGAATACTTTTAGTTTTGCCCCTACTAAAAATTAAGTGTTAACTCCACTAAAGAGCAAAAAAATAGAAATTGAGCTATCATCTTTTAAGTGTTTCCCCACGTCTACTCTCTTTTTAAGAGGAAGTATAATTTTTTTTTACTCTCTTTTATCTTTGTCTCTCTATCTCTGCTCCTCAAAATACTCTATAATCTCTTTTTAGTTTCATTTTCAAAATTCATCAACCTAAATACTCCGCAAGCCCTAACTCAACTTTTTTTACTCCATTCTTTCCTTTTCTCTCGATTTCTGTCTTCTCTCACTTTATTCAACATTCCCCCTCCATATACTCAACTTTATATTTTGTTACTGATACATTTCCTTTCTTTTTTATTTTGGAGCCTCGTTAAAACCTTCTGATGTAAAACCTTCCTTAGGGAAAAAAATCTAGAAGGAAAAAGAGTACTCCTGCCTTAATTTATTAAAAAAGAAAAAAGAAAACCAAGAGCATGAGGGGACCAAACCAAAACCCATGAAATCAGCGATAGTAGAAACTAGGGAACCAAGAAAGGTTCCTACAAAAATCCTCCCAAATGAAACTAGGGACAGTGTCCCACCAATTGTAGCGTCTACTAAAAATACCAAAAGCAGCTAACCTATCTGCACACGTGTTACCTTCCCTATAAATGTGAGAAACAAAAAACTGCATGTGACTAGTGAGATAAATACAGTTAAGCCAACGAGTACGTAATTTCCAAGGGATCAAATTAGGATCCTTGAAAGCGGTTACCAGAAGCATAGAATCGCACTCTAGCCAAAGAGCATTCCAACCTTTCGTATCAGCAATCTCCACAGCCATAATCGCAGCAACAATCTCAGCCTCAAAAGAAGAAGAGATACCAATGTAATCAGCAAAGCAGCTAAGGGCTGCCCCTACTATCCCTAAAGATACCACCACAGGAAGCATGGCCTGGACTTCCTCTAGCAACGCCATCAGTGTTAGCCTTGATCCATCCTCTAGAGGGGGGAAGCCAATCAACTTGAATAATAAAAGGAGCCTTAGGAGGGTGAATATTGATGTTGAAATTTTTTAGAGCAGTGAACTCCTCCATAGAGGCAAACATGGTGCCTTCAGAAAAATTACCGGAAAGCCTAATCTCAGCAGAAAGCATAGACAAAGCACGAGCAAGAGGAATCCAGCTATTATTAAACCGCATCTGGTTTCTACAAAACCAAATACACCAGATAGAATGGCAAATAGCAGCAATAAAGACCTCCTTTAATTGAGAGCTCCAACCATGACCACAAGAGCCAAGCAGATCACCAAAAGAAGAAGAATCCAGACGGATATTAAGGAGGGAGGCAACCTAACTCCAAACAGAAGAAGCAAAAGGACATCACAGAAATAAATGGTCAGAAGTTTCAGAATTCTTACCACAAAGGCTACACATGGAAACCACTATGCAACCTCGCGCTTGAAGGTTCTCATCAGTTGGCATCTTAGAATGAAAAAGCCTCCAAACAAGAAAATACCTAGAAAGAGGAATACAGGAAGACCAGATTGATTTGCTCCAACTTTTTTTATCACCTGCAGGACAAAAGTAAATATAGGCATCATTGAACGTCAGAACGCCATTTTTAGTCCCCTTCCAAACTAAAGAGTCCCTGCTAGGCCGAAGAGTGAGGCAAAAATTAAGGATTTCCACAGCAACACCTGGAAATCTATCAGAAATATAATTAGGCAAAGACCAGGCCTGACCAATAATAAAGTCTTCAACCGTAGCACGAAGATTCTCAACAACATTTTCTGGAATCTGTAAGAGGTCCACAATAGGCTCAGAAAGCCAGTTGTCTTTCCAAAAATTAATAGCATCACCTTTACCAAGAACCCACTGAGAATTTTCTCTGATGTGAGGCCAATAGTTTTTGAGTGCATAAAAAAATAGAGGATTTAATATACCTGTTGATTGGCTTATTATTACGGAAGTATTTAGCTTTGAAATAATTAGTCCACTGACTAGCAACCGACTGTAAGCTCCAACATAATTTTAACATAGCTGCTTCATTAATCTTTCTAATGGAGCGGATACCGAGGCCGCCTTCATGTAAAGGGGTGCAAACCTTATTCCAAGCAACGGTAACAATTTTCCTTTTCTGAATATCAACAGACCAAATAAAATTGCGAATCCAGGAATCAACCTCCTTCAACAAAGCAACAGACCAAGCATAAACATAGAAACTGTAAAGAAGCATACCTTGGATAACCGAATTAATAAGATGGACCCTGCCCATAAAAGAAAGAAGAGAGCCTTTCCAAGAACTGAGCTTGCACTTAATACGATCCGCAATAGGCTGCAGATAGATCTTCTTAGGCTTGCCTTTAAAAATAGGGACTCCCAGATAATTAAAAGGCAAACAACCAGAAGAGAATCCAAGAAGGCTGCTGAGATTATGAATGCACTGCTGAGAGATAGACCCAGTGTAAAATTTACATTTATTCAGACTAAGGATTTGACCAGAAGCACGACCATAGTCAGAAAATAACTGCATCAGGTGCTGAAGAGAGGACTTGGTTCCTCGACAAAAAACCATAATGTCATCCGCATACAACACATGGCTAGGGGTAGGGCACCCTCTGGGACTAGCCATAGGTTGTAAAACACCAGAATCCACCAAATAGGAAATACCCCGGCTAAGAACATCTGTAGCTAAACAAAAGAGAAGAGGGGAAAGAGGGTCCCCTTGTCTGACACCTCTCTTACAAGCAAAGAAACCAACTGAGTGGCCGTTAACAGAGAAAGAGAGCTTAGGAGAATGCTGGATAATTTTAATCCAATGGCAAAAAAGACGATCAAACCTAAAAGCTTCCAGAATATTCAGTAAGAAATCCCAATCAATAGTATCAAAAGCCTTTCTAATGTCAAACTTAAGAGCAATGTTACCTCCAAAAATTTTTGTATCCAGAGAGTTGATTGCTTCAGAAGCAATGCAAATACAATCAGAAATTTGCCTGCCTTTTATAAAACCACGCTGCTGCTCTGAGATAATCTTAGGGGCTATAGTAGCTAAACGGTCAGCCATGATTTTGGTAATAATTTTAAATTGAAAGTTAGCCAAGGCAATAGGCCTATAATCCTCAATCCTATCTGCACCATGAAACTTAGGGATAAGAACCACCAAATTACAATTTAAATTAGGGAGAAGCGAAGACTGCCTAAAGAATTGCAAGACCGAGTTAGAAACATCCTGGCCAACAATGTCTCAAAATTGCTGATAAAAAATACCACCAAAACCATCAGGACCTGGAGCACTAGAGGCATTGAGAGAAAACACCGCATTCTTGATTTCCTCCAGAGAGGGTAAATTAGTAAGCATCAAACTATCTTCACGGGAGACAGAATGGGGAATAAATCTTTGAATTAAATCAGAAGGCTCACAGAGATTATCAGAAGCATAGAGATTCATATAGTAATCAAGAACATGGGCCTCAATATCATTTCTATCTTCAAGAATAGAGTTGCCTACTTTCAGCAAGGACATAGATTTAGAGACATTTCTGATCTTTGCAACCTTATGAAAATAAGAGGTATTTCTATCACCTTGAGTAAACCAATTAAGCTTAGCTTTTTCCTTCCAGAAAACCTCTTGAAAAGACAAAGCCTGCTGCAAATTAGCTTGAGCAGTGACTTCCTCCTTATGAAGAGGGCCACTGTAACCAGAGGAGTCAATGAGAGACTGAATGCGGTCAACCTCAAGCTGAGCCTTATCCACAGCCAAATGGACATTACCAAAGACCACCTTGTTCCAAATCTTAAACTCATTTTTAAGGGCTTTTAATTTTTGAGAAAGAATGGCCATAGGACAACCAAGAAAAGTATTCTTCCAAACACTCTCAACCAATCTTTTGCAATCCGAATGTTGAGTCCACATACTAAGAAACTTGAAAGAAGAAGGGAAGGGTTGCATACCTCTCTGAAGAGTGACAAGTAGTGGATAATGGTCAGACTGGCTCCGGGTCAACGTGCAGCAAGAAATAGAGTTCCAGAAGGACATCCAATCATCATTACAAATAGCCCTGTCTAGACGCTTTTCAATGTGGTACTTGGCCTTACGACCATTGGACCAAGTGTACTCAGTACCTCTGATGTTGATGTGATGGAGATTATAATTATTAGTCCAATCCTGAAAATCAGTGCAAGATACAGAAGAGGGTAAAGAGCCACCTCTGACTTCATGAGCACCCATAACAGCATTAAAATCACCAATGAATAACCAAGGTCCATGAAAGTCAGATTGAAGCTGATTCAGGTGAGACCAGAGATCCCTACACTTAACAACATCGTTAGTAGCATAGACAGCAGAAATATAAACAACCTGGGATTCATGAATAATGGAAAACGAAAATTGTTGAGAGGTGGCAGATAAAATCACAGGATCCAGATGAGAAGCACAAGCACCCTAGAGATTAGGCTTAAGGGAGTGCCTATCATTAACAGCAAAAAACTTCATATTTAGACGGCGCCAAAAATTGTCAGGGAAATAATCTTTAGCTATCCAAGGTTCAGAAATAAAAACAAAGTCTGGATTATGAGAAATACATAACCTTTTCAAAACCAACCTAGTGTCAGGGTTGGCTATGCCTCTACAATTCCAGTAGAGGATCTTCATTAATGTTTAGATGGAGGTCCACCCTTAGAACGGGTGTAATAAGATCCCGCCTTCTCCAAGGCACGCTTCTTATTCCTCAAATTCTTCTTCTGAGATTTGGAAAGAACAGGAGTAAAACTGGTATTGTGACCGCCAACATTAGGAAGAGTATCCTCAACAAATTCATCATCCTCTTCACTATCATCCCCCCAATGCTTAGACAAATGTTTAAGATCATTTTTAACCACTTCATTTACCTCTTGCCTGGCAGGAACATTACTAGATTTAGAAAGTTCCACCTGGGAAGAACCCGTGGAGTTGGATTGGAAACTATTTTCCACACGAGAAGCTACTGGAGAGGCAGTGGTGGCAGATTCAATAGAATCCTCTATGTGATCATTATTACCACCCAAAAAAACTACTGGGTCTGCTGGCAACTTAGAAGAGCTACCAATATTTTTGCTATTGTTGTTCTCAATAAAACCCATGAGAGGGTTAATAGGATTCTTAGAACGCAACTCATCTTCTGTGTAAGGGACATTGTTGACACCACGAAAAGCCAACGGATCAATGACATTTTCCACATATAAAACAAGCACATCCTTACCTTTCTCCTTGGCAATCTGACGTGGGGACTTTTCTGAATCTTTAACTGCCCCATTTGGGTGAAGCTCGTCCGGATTAGCCACATTCTTGGGGACGTAAGTCGTGGCCTGAGCAACTGCTTGCTTGTTACGGTTGTTATTTTGCATCTCGGATTTCTTTAAAAAGGAACCAGGTTGATGTTCCTTGCTAGCCTCTTGCTTATGTTTGGCTTTCCTGCGTTTCTCCACTGAATGACCATACAAAAAACAAAAGTCACAGAATGGTGGTAGGTTTTCATACTCCACTCCAACGAAAAAAGCATAGCATTCTCTCTCAACAAGGAGCTGCAACCTCATCTCAGAATTAAGGTCTATATCCACCCAAATGCGGGCAAAATATCCGAAAGTTTGCTTCGCAGTGGCTTCATCCAAGCACTAGGGAACGCCAAGGCTACCGGCAATAGCAAACAAAATTTGAGGACACCAATATTCCGAAGCCAAACCTGTGATACGAATCCAACATTGAACGCTTTTAGCTTGCTGCTTCTGCGGATTGAAATCTCGAGTCCAAGAAAAGAGCCGCAAGAATCCTGGTTTCAGGTTCCAAGAAGTCACAGAACAAACTCACCTCTGGTCTTCTAAGGAAGAGAAGGAGAACTCAAAGAATCCCTTCCCCAATGGAATGACGTTCCAAGGACCAATGGAGGACCACAACTTGGTTAGCTTACTGCGTAATTCAGAGAGGCGAGGTGGAGAGTCACCCTTCGAGAGAACCAATCGACCGTGAGCGTGATTCTTGTATTTCTCCAGGCGCTTTTGATAGGCATCCTCAGGAATCTTGATGGTGACTTCGTCCCCTTTCAAGCAAGGCTGAGGCAACTGGCTACAAGGAATGTCACAGGCATTGTTGAGGGCACTTGCGAAAGTCTTGCGCTGAGGTGATAAAGGAGAAGAAGGATTATCCAACTCTGCAGAGTTATCTTGCGCCGCTGCAGAAGATTGAATCGTCGCTGCAGAATTCTCAGTTGCCCGAGGTGGGTTGCAAGACACACCATAGGCTGCAGCATCATGATGTATTGATGGAGCATGTGGAGGAGGAGAGGCGTAGAACGAGTAAGGATCGAAGTCAAGGGCAGCCATGGCTGCTACGTGCATGGAGGCACGCAAATTAACAAACCCTAGCAGAGCAAAAGGGTTTTCATTCCCTTGATAATACTCCTATTTTCATGTTATATGTTCTTCATTTCATTTTCAATCTTTTATTTTTTTGGGTTCTATTTACAACTCATTCGTTGCTTGAGTAAGTTTTTTTTGTTACTTGAGTAAGTTTCTTTTGCACCATGTATTTAGTCATTTGCCTAAGTGGGTTAATAGAGGGTTACTCGCTGAAATTAGCTTTGATTTTGCCTGTGGCAACTGCAACGGTTGAAAGAAATTTCTCTACAATAAATTTTGTGAAAAATCAAATGTGCAACCTTTTGGAAGATGAATTGTTGAATAATTGTTTGATCATATACATAGAGAAAGATATTTTTATTAGTTTTGAAAGTGAAAAAAAAATATACAACAATTTCAAAATATAAAGACACGTAAAAAGCAATTATAATTCTTAGATGCTGAGGTGTTTCTAATTTTTTGGGTATATAATGCAATAGTTTTTGTAATCTCTAATTTTTTGCTTAATGTTAATAATGTTATTATTTTATTGCTTATGCATTGATGTATTTTTTATATAAACATTTATAGTGTATGATTTTGTCCCCACTTGACGAATTTCCTAGATCCGTCCCTGTTCCTACCGGAGCAAATTTATTGAAGAAAGGAGTTCAGCTTGACAACAAATTCCCCTTATGTCACATGGAAGTGGAATCAACAGACCATTTATTCATGCAATACCAAATAGCTCAACTCACATGGTTTTCATCCCAACCATGGAGATAAATTATTGGTTGCTGCAAGGCCTAACTTGTGAAGATTCCATGGTGCCAAATTGTTTTGTATTCTGCTGTGGAAAAGCAAGCCTGTAAACCCTATTGAAGTGTCTCATGGACTAATGTTTTTTTGTGCAGGAACTTGATCCAATCATACAAAATTGTAAGTTGTTCATGACTGAATTAGAAAGTGTCAATATAATTCACATTAGGCGCCACCTAAATTCTGTAGCACATAATCTAGTAGGATTGTCAAGGAATGTAGGTTCAAGACCATGGCTGGGTTATATCCCACATCAGCTTAATGTTGTTCTTTGTAATATTTCTCGTTCATTTTTCTAAATGCAATGTCTCTCCTTGAAAAAATAAATTTTTTAATACTGTTGCTGTAATAGATTAACTAAGAAATGTGAGTATGTGACTTTCTATTCCTTCAAGGAAAAAAGAAAAGAAAAATATTGGTGCGTTTTAGACAAGCATCCCTTCATTTCTTAATCAGTTGAAGAGAAGGTTACAATTAATAACAGTCTACAATTAAAGTTAGGAGAGATAATTATTTTCTCCACCTATTTGGTGCTCTCTTCACCAGTTAGGTGAATTACAAATCTCCCTTCTCTTCTCCTTTAAGTTTATATATTATATCGATTACAAACTCTATACACATACAACATGTGTGACCTTAACTTCTTCCAATTCTCAATGATGAATCAACACCTTTATTAACATTTGCAAAGATCCTAGCAATCTCTAGTTGTGTATTGGCAATGATTTCAGTTCTCTTGATTTCCATTTCCCCTCTCTTTGCCTCAGCTTCAACTCTCATCCTCTCTATCTCTTTCAATGTGTCCATTCTTGCTTGTTCTGACCTCACCACAACCTCTGCTAGCCACCTTATGCTTTCTGCTATTCCCATATTGTCTTCTTTCTTTCGCCTCTTGTTATTATTGTTGTCTGTTCTCATCTTTCTCTTGTTGCATCTTAGGTTGTCCTTATCACTGTAAAGTGCTGGTGTGCTGCTATCTGTGTCCAATGGATTCTTGATGGATACATGATCAGATGACTTAGTTTCTAACCCATCTTCCTGTCAATAAGAAATCAATAATATTTATATATTGGTGTATAATACATTGAGTTTAATAACAATATACAATGATAGTATATATAAGTTTTTCACAAAATTCCAATGATATTTCTCATCATTTTCTGTCCTTTATATGTAAATAATTTTTAAGAAATAATATCATGACTTGATAAGATAGTAAAATATGATTAGATGTCTATATAAAATTTGTTTACACTATAGTTGTATAATTATTAAACACTAAGAGGTTTAATTACTCTATAGGTCCCTGAACGTTTTGAAATTTTTTGAATAATTCTCTGAAATAAAAAAGTTTGTAATTAATTGAGTCTCTGAACTTAATTGTCATTTGTAATTAGATCACTACATTTTAATTAGGTCCCCGAACTTATAAATAATTTGTAATTACGTTCATTAACTTTTAAATAACTTGTAACAGGGTTCCCAAACTTGTCAATAAGTAGGACCTAATTACAAATTATTTAAAAGTCCATGGACCTAATTATAAATTATTTAAAATTTCAAGGAGCCGATTAAGATTCAGGACCTAATCACAAAAGTTTTTTTTTAGTTCAGAGACCTATTTAAAAAATTTCAAATAGTTCAATAACCTAAGAGTAATTAAACCACACTAATATATTTACAAGCCATGGAAATACTTCACATGACTTTTCCATTTAAAACTTGTGTTTTTCTCTTTTTCTATGGACATTAAATAGGTCACTCTAGGTTGAGAACCTCATTTGTGGAGTCACCTCATAGGCTCAGAACCAATGAATAAAAACTCTATTCAATCAATCGGGCCAGAGATTAGTTTTATAGTGGGCTCGAAGAGCCTAAGTCGTTCCATATTCTAGTGGACTCGCTCGACCCAAATGACTTAATAGAATGGGTTCCGAGAAAAAAAAGGGGGCGACATCCCTAAGGTTTGTAAGCATTTATGAAAAGAGAAATTGTCACAAAAGTTTCACGAGTTTATCAGGTGAAATTTTAAGCATCCATGTCCCATTTTATATATGCGTGAATGGTATACACTATATTTTGAAACCTAAGACAACAGTGCTAACGTATTTTAATGTCAACTTCACTCGCATAATATATATATATATATATATAGGGTTAAATTAAAATAAATGGATATATATATAGCTATATGTAGCTCCTACCCACTAAAGAAACCAATTTATGTCCGTTGCAATTATTTCCAAATATAATGCATTTTATAAGTATAAATAGTGGAAGACTTGAGTCAGCTAACAATAAGCTTATAATTTTTTTAATTATATTTGAATATGACTTTTACATCACTGTTAATCGATCACTTCAGGTTTCCAAATTGTTGTCTCACTTGTGTAGTAAGGAAAAGCAATGAGAGTACTCATTCTATGGATAAACATAAATTTTCAGAAACATATATGTTCTCTTACAGAAACATGTATTTGCTATATCCACTACTATTTGACACACTTGAGGTGAAAAAAAAATTACTTTAATGAAGAACAAAAATTGATCTTCACAGGTCTTATGCATAAAGTGTTTCACTCTCACATAAAGCAGTCAGAAAAAAAGCTTAACAAAAAGTTTCACAAAAGGTGAGAAAAGGATGAATTCATGATCATAAAATTAATGCAACAAAAAGAAAATTAACCAAAATGAAAAATAGTTCATTTAATTTAATCTACCTTGGCTAATTTATCAACTCCATTAGATCCATGTGAGTTTTGAGCAGTTGTTGTAGGTGGTGGAGGAGCAGCAGTACTAGTAAGAGGTGGTTGATGAGGTGCTTGTGACACAGCAAGTGATGGCTCTAACAACATCAAAGCCTTGTTATTGCTAGGGTGCTGTGGTGATTCAGAAGGTGCTGCTTTTTCTGTTGCTGCTGTTTGTTGGGGTAGTGTTGTTGATATTGGTCCTGTTCCTCTCAGAAGAAGATCAAGTCTAGAATACAAAGGCCAAGCTGATGCATCAGAAGTTGCAGACTCTGATCTATACCTTTTCTTCATAGACTCAATCTTGTTCTTACACTGTGTTTGTGTCTTCGGTGACTTTGTTGAGTTTGCTCTTGATGAAACATATTTTGCAACATCTTCCCAATCTTGCCCTTTGAGTTTTGCTCTGTTCCTAAGCACCCATTTGGCTTCATAGGCCTCAAGAAGTGTAGACACAGCTCCTTCACTCCACTCATCTCTCTTCAGCCTCTCACTACTAATGTGTTTTCTTGGTGGTGACTCTTCCTTTGCTGTTATGGTGTTATGATTATTAGGAAGGAGAGATGTGTTTTCTTCTTTCTCATCCATCTCTCATTTCTACAATTTTTTTAACCCTTTGTGTTTAGTTGCTAACATGCTACAAAGTCCAAAGTTCATTCACATGACTTTCTTAAGAATAAGAAAGGGTAACAAGAGGGAGACAACAACCACTAGCATTAGAAAGAGAGTTAAAAGTAAAATCTTTTATTTTTTTAATTAAAGAAAAAGAATGGCTAGCAATAGAGGTGGTGATGGAAAGGGGGAAAAATGGATCACTTTTTGTCAAATAAGTTAATGATGTCAATGCCTTAAGACTTTTCTTTTTCTTTCTTGCTTTTTTTTTGTTGTGTGGGAGAGAGAGGTGGTGATTGATGGCGGTGTATTGTGATTGTTGTGAGCAATAGTGTGTGTTGGTTTTTATGGTTTTTGTTTGAGTTTATTTGGCTGTTAGCGTTGTTATGAAGCCAACCAAGAGATCCACTTGGCCTAGCACAAGAGTGGTGGTGGTGGTGGGTCTTTCACGTGGGTCTGTCACCCATTTCCTTCAGAGTAATTTTAAGGTTTATAAGGATAATTAAAACCAATATCTTTTGGTCTAAGTGGCAACGAGATTAGTTTCTCATAATCAATGTCTCGAGGGAACTAGATTCCCTATATTTACAGTCATGCTATAGATGATTTAGACCGTCTCATTTTAATCAGAGAGTCTGTATTCCAATTTTGTATTGTACTGATTTAACAAAGTTAAAATATAGATCGTTTGATCAAGATCAGACGGTCCAAGATGTCAAATTGTGGCAACTGCGTGATATAGTTACTGCAGGAAATCTAGATCCAGTCTCAAGTTCGAGTCTTATAGATATAAAAAATAGGTGTTCAGCAAGTTTTACCTCTTATATGGGTTCACTCGGCTCGACTCAGATTAGTCACGATACACTTTATCTTGAATTTTTTTTAATATTATTTTCAATTTTCAATTAATTATTCCTAATACACAATGTGTTGGTATAGGAATTATTCTTCCCTTGAATTGTCATCAAAGATTTCAGAAGTATTCACCACCAATACTGTCACTACGCCCTCTAATTTCAATCCCCTGCACCACCAGCCAATGTGCTACCATCTCTCAAAACTAATAGCTATTGCTATCTCTCTATCTAGCTTTTCTTTATTAGTCCTCTTTTTTCTCCTTGTCTCTCTCAGGTTGCACTTTCTTGAGCTATATTCATGTGCCTCTTGAAAGGTCCTTTTGGTGATGCACAACCACTAGACTCAAAGTTACCTCAAATGGCTTTCTAGTGACGACTATGGTTGGTCATTGTAGTGAGGAATCATAGTAGGCCACGTCAAGAAAAACAAGGATATGTGGAGGGTTTACTGAGTCATCTTTCAATTCTTAAAGGACCACCTAGCTAGCTATAGGCCATTTGATTGGTTCTTTCTGTCTTTTCCTCTTTTTTTCCACCTTAGCTTAGATATTGGTCTTTAACAACATCAAATTAAGAAATAAGACAATGTTCTTTGTGACGTCATTAGAATAGATTGACTTAATATATTTGTCTCTTGGTATCAATTCATATTCTTTTCTCCCAATGCCTTAGAAAGGAAGAAAAATTTTGCAATGGCAATCCATAGATGATCATGAAATTGTCTTCTAAGAGCAAACAATGTCATCTTATCAAAGGGGGAAGGTTTCTTTTCCTTATTGTCTTAAGGCTTTGCATGCTTTTCGCCTTACATGTATAGTTGGATGGGCATATTCCATATTAACCATCCAAAGACCATTCCTACCTTGAAGATAGTATTGATCTTTAAAGTTGTGGTTTGATGATATTTGAAATTCAGTCTCCCACCATAATGATCACACATTTTTCTTCTACCCATGTTTTTGAATCTCTATTTTTTTAAAATATAAAAATTATCATATACCTTTATCCTTATTTATTGCCATACAAAAATGTTTTTTTATTAAATATTCGTTATCAACCATAATTAAAAAAATCGTGAAATTCGCTAAGCTGTAAATTAATAGTTTAATTTTGATGCACTGTCAGTGTAAAATTTTTTACATTGACAATCAATTACAAATTATCTTGTGTGTTACTTTTAAGTTAGTAAGTTATAATTAAAGTCAAATTTTTTAATAATGTGTCAATTTATGATTGGTTGATAGTGTAAAGAATTTTTACACCGAGAGTCCTTACCAATCAAATATGTAAATTAATATATCTCTGAGTAAACTTCTAATAAAATAATAATTTTTAAATGATTTTACACACTCAAACTTCCCACACATTGTAGACCTTCTTAAGTAATTATTAATTATGTTTTCCTATCTAACTTAATTGAAAGTGATAAATACAAAAACGCTTGTTAATAAATTTTAGAATGAAAAATAATCAATTCTGAAAATCAAAACACATACCAACTTAATAATAGTGGAGACAAAAAATATAAGCAAATACAGAAGCTTAATTTTGCGTTAAATTGGTTGAAAACTATTTTAGATGTGTTCAGATATGAACCTTTAAAGATGCATACTCTAAAATAGAGTGAGCTTTTGAGGTGCTCGGAGATGGTATCAGTGGCAGAGGGAATGGGTTGATTACAGTGAAGCACGGTGGCGGCGTACTTATAGACATTCCAATGCTCAAGTCATTGTTCACTCTAGGTGATTGAGAGTTTGCAGAATGAATGTTTACCTTGTTTTGGGCTGGAACTCTACTTATATAGCTTTGCTTGCAATCGTGGGCACCATAATTGCTTTCATTGGAGTTCGATGTGACTGTTAACGACCTAACCACCTACCAGTTGGCCCTTAGTGACAGATACCACACATGTGACATTTGTTGAGGTTGAACGGTTCAAGGGAGATGTTGGGCAAAATCGTTTCTAGAGTTATTGTGTCTGGGAGGCTTGGTCGATCCATAAAAGTTGCCCCCTCCCTTAAAGTAGGTTTATTGTGAGAGTGCGAAGAGCCGAATTATGTGAACACTCAAACCGGGATATGGCAACAACCAGGCTTATTCACATACATTGTGGTTGCATGTTTTACTGCCTTAGGGCTATTTGTTCTGTCAACACTATGGTGACTTTGGGTTCCCATGTAACCTCCAGTTTGGGCCAGTTCAATTTTTTTATTGATTGGGCCTCACAGAGTGGGCCTTAAAGGCGTCAAATCATCGCCATTTCAAGCTTTGACACAACAATATATGATTATTGTGTCTAAATTATCTCAAAATTTAAAATTCAGAATACAAGGGATCGAGGGTAGTTAAGGTCATGGTTATTTGTGTGTCTGCTGCACGTTCTTGTCATTTAGCTAAACATTTTCCCTAACTTCTCTTTTTCTTATTTCTAATTTTTGGCCTTCGATGGATTCTTCTTCTTTGTTGCTCTAGCTAATCTTATTTTCTAGTTTTCCTTCTTCAAAGTACTTCCAAGTTCGCGATACATTTCAGGTAATTTTTCCATCCTTTGAGTTATTTCTATTTAATTGAAAGACAATTTCTACTTTCCTTTATTCTTCTATTGCCCCAAGGGGAATGTCTTCGTCAATGGTTTTCCAAGCCTAGGAGATGGGGCTTCATTTCTACTGGGCCTCCCGTTTTCTATTGGGTGAGTTTGGTTTCTTTAGAGGTGTTTCCTTTGACATATACACCCAAGAATGGCTCTAGTGTTTTCTCCATGAGGCAAGTTGAATGGATGGTATCCGCCCTGAAACATTGCTACGACAAGCCAATGTCCTAGGGAGAGGCCTTCAACCTCCTCAGTCCGATGAGAATATTTTAGTGGTCTTACCCTACTTTTGCTTCAAATGTTGATAATGTTATGACATTGAATTACTTGCAATACTAAGAATAAGCAAGATAAAGATTAACTTAACACTAGAGGAAGACATCTAATTTCCCTTTATGACATTGAATTTCTTGCATTACTCAAGGCAATAAGCACAAAGAGCGTATTTATAGGCCATGATGATTTAAGGGAGTTATCAAGGATGGTTCAGATATATCAAGATCACGAGGTATATAAGAAGTCATACATCGAGATGCCCGACGACAATGATAGGATTTGGTCACGTAGGGTGGAAGGGTTTTACTTCATCCGTGTGTATGAGACCGTTTTTATTTATTTAGGGTTGCGACTTGCCCTTTCAAAATTTGAGCAGAATATCCTTTGTTATTTGAAGGTTGGGCTCTCGCAGCTACATCCGAATGCGTGGGGATTCTTTCGAACCTTTGAGGCAATATGTCAAGTTTTGAGAGATCCACATGGTGTAAAGTTGTTCTGCTATATCTTCAAGCCTTTCCAAACCAAGGATAAGAAGACTAATCATCAAAGTGGTCGAATCTTTCTTCTAACAATGGAAGGAGGTTATTCATACCTTTCGTTGAGTCCTTAAAGTGATTCAAGGCTAGATCTAGTCTCCTCTGAAGCTTATGAGGTCTCCTGTATGCGGTGTCAAGTTTTCCTTAAGGAGCCCTAGCCTTTTGAACAGATTGAAAAAGATGACATTTGCTGAGCTGCCCGAGTAAATGAGTACTTGATAGACTTCAAAGTTTGACATGTACACCCTGATGACTATGGGGTCATCATTATATGATTGAGCTGAAGTTGTCGTCTGAGAAAAATGACATGGCCTTTTAAAGGGAAAATAACTTTTTGATGCCAAGCCTTTCGCAAGGGCCATTACTTCCCTTTGGGCTTGTTTACGGGATGCATTGCTAGAGCCTCCTTAATTCAACCCCCAGCTATGACAAACATGACTTTCTCGTGATGGCTTTCGATTTTGCGTGACCCAGGCAATTCACATACTTGCAAAGTCTATGACGAAGAATCAAATCTTCAACTGCATTCTTCAATAGTTTGGTCGACACACTTATGCAAGTAGCAATACTTGTTTTGGTTTGTGTTCGGCCTTTTCTTGATAGGTTTTGGAGGTTTGACCCTGACATCTTTAAACTCAGTAGCTATTAGCTCATTCAAGATATAGTATTTTGAAGTGTTCAGATACTCACCGAACTTATTGGGCGGCAGTCGGTTTTCATCGTTAAGGCCTTTTTTCTCCCTTTTGATCGACATCCCTACTTCTCTGAGATGACTAATGGGTCTTAATCTTTTCCACCATCATCTCATCCCCATAACTTATATATTTCTTAGCCTTTTCTTAGAACTCATGTATAGTTCTCGATTTTCTTTTTCCTAAGGAGCAGTAGAGCAGGCTTTCCCTCAAGAAGTCGTCTCAAATATAGTGCGGGTCAAATCTAGTAAAGAGGTTTTGTACTTTCAAGGCTTCCTTAATGAAACTTTTATATATTCTTGCAAAGTCTCCCCTCGCATCTGCTAGATCTTCATAAGGTTGGCCTTAATCTTTGGTTATTCGCGGCTGGTTGAAAAGTGTTTTGTAAAGTTACTCTTCATCTCATGAGTTTATGACATTGAGAGGAAAATATTGGAACCAGCGGATGGTGGTCTTCTTGAGGGAGAGTTGGAACATACACACAAGATCAATCCATTAGTTCCCATGTATGAAAGCTTGGACTAAAAAATAATGAGATGTTTAAATGGATCCCTGCTTCCTTCGTAAAGATCTATCACGAGAAGTTTCTCTAACCTCTTCAGGTTTGGGAAGAGCACGATACGCTCAGAGAAGGGGAGGTTGGTGGAAATGATATCCCGGTCGTTTACTTTGGGGTTTAGGAGATCCCGATCAGAAGATATTATGGGTATCCCATGGTGGAGCGTTTGCAACGAATCTTGATGATCAATAGGCAGAGCTTGATTTTGGCTCAAGAGGTGCAAAAACCGAGGGCTTTGAGCGAGTTGGTTGTGGTACCAATTCTATAGGAGAAATTTTTGTTGAAAGAGTGATGTGTTGCTCGTCAAGGCGTCGCGACCTTTCGTTCTATTCTTGGATCATCTCAGTTTTCCAGCAGGTGAGTCAAAGTAGTTATTGAATATTCTGAAATGGAAGCAGTGGGGGAGCCGATGCAGCTCAGTTGTGCAACCAGAGGTGGTTGCGACTCAAGAGTAGGTTCAAGAATCAGTTGAGGGATCTCTAGAGTGTATGTTTTGTATTCATTGTGATGTTGCTCATGCCTGATGGTGTCAAGTTGTTTGCGTAGCCGTAGGATTGAAGCATTCTTGTGAGTTTCCACCACTATTGAACTCAAAAGTGCTCAAAATAACGAAGAAGATCCCTATAGGCAGCGCCAATGTTCAGATATGAACTTTCAGAGATGAATACTCTAGAAGAAAGCAAGCTTCTAAGGTGGCTAGAGATGGTATTAATGGCGAAGATAAGAGGTTGATTGCAGTAGAGCACAATGGTGGCGTACCTGCATATACTCCAACGCTCAAATCAGTGTTTACTCTAGGTGCATGAGAGTTTGCAGAATGAATCCGTACCTTAGTTTTTGGGTGGGAACTCTGCTTATATGGCTTCGCTTGCACGTGGGAGAGCCATAACAACATCCATTGCAGTTTGATATGACTACTAATGACCTAACCGCTTGCCAGCTAACCCTTACGCAGTGATTGGTTTAAGAGAAGAATCAACGAGAGAGACAAGCGAGATAGAGACACGTGAGAAATGGGCAATCTCTATCGTTTGGTTTATCAGAGAAATAACGAAGAGAGACCCAAAATCGTGGAGTCCACCCACTTTTTCCAATCTTCTCTATACAGCGAAGAAAACGGAGAGTGACTTGTTTTCTTCATTTATTTCCATCACTACCCTTATTTTTGCCTGTTTATTTTTGTCAATTAGTGTTCTTATTTTTGGGTCAAGGTGTCAACCAGGGTTACGTGTCATGACTGGATATTACTCTTTTTTTCTTAGTAGTACTTGATACTTCTTCGCTCTTGTTTTTCCGAATTCGTATAAAAAAGTCTCTTTTTATTTGGTTTATTAAATAAATAAATGAATTAATATATTTAAAAACATATATTTAAAAATTCTCCTTCAAAATTTTACATTAAGACTGACTTAGTATAACTAGGCCTGTACCTTTGTACAGTAAATTAATCATGTATTTAATTAATTAAAATAAAAATGTAATTAATTAATTGTTATTTTTTTCTTATAATGATGATTAAATATTTTTTTAGATAGGGACTTTTTTGTCAATTCATATAATCATTCTATTTCACTCTTTTCTATTTCTCTTCTTTTTTCTTATACCAAACAACACCTCAAATCTACCATATTTTTCACCTCTTTCTCTCTTCTCACTCTCTCTCACACCTATTTCTCTCTTCGCAATTTCTCTTCTCAATCAATCGCAGGCTTAGTGATAGTTTCCATACGTGTGACATGCACTAAGGCTAAAGGGTTCAAGGGAGATGCCGAGTTGAACCCTTTTCAAAGTTATTGAGTCTTGGGAGGCTTGGATTCGGTCCAAAATAAGATGTACTAATGACGAAAGTACTACTATACTTACATAACATTTTTGTTTTTGTATCGAAAGCTCAAAGTAAGATTTGAACCGCCTACATAGTTTAGGGACCAAATTAAAAAAAAAGTTCAGGGACCTATTTCAAAATTTATGTCGCGGTCCACGTCACGATCGCGTCGGCGTGACTTAATGACCCACTATGATTACTTAACGGAAGGACCCAATTAAAAAAATAATAATAATCCAGGGACCTAATTAAAAAAAAAAATAGTTCAGGGACCTATTTCAAAATTCCCAAATAGTTCAGGGACCTCCAGCATAATTAAACCAACAATTTAAGTAGGGATTTCAATGTTATGATTATTTCTTAAATATTAAGGATTATTTTGACGAAAATATTAAGGAGTTTTTGAACAAACGCGTTTTTAGACAAATTTTGACAGCAACCGTGTTTTTTGTTTTTTAATTTTCATGAACATTTTCAAGAGTACACTCATACTTCTCAGTTACGTTATTAATGAATCATGTTTATATTTTATTTTTCCTCAGCTATATCAATATTTTGGCCATGATAGTACTATATATATTTTTTGGTTAACGACTAATACTATATTTTTATCGTTTATTTTGACAAAATACTATATTTTTATTTACAATATATATTTCCCATTTGGTCGACATTATATATTAAACAACCAAAGTATGTATGACTCTGTCATAAAGGAACAATAATATCCGCATTTGACGATTTACGATTGACATCTTTAAGCAGTGTAATCGGGACAAAATCTTTGTGATCGTTGCAAGCATCGTCTTAATTGCAAGCATCGTCTTAATTAAGACTTTAATATTATAGATTCGCAAAGGAGTACCGTTCACAAATTTTTAAAAAGGCAAAAGAACGCCTTATGGTGGTAACGGTAGGGACGTTCATTGTTGGTCAATGTAAAATAAAAAAAATGCTCATTAAAAAGTAGTTGAAACGCTAGAAGGAGGGCTTGAACCTCCGACCTTGTGGTTAACAGCCACACGCTCTAACCAACTGAGCTATTCCAGCAAAGTTGATGAGATAATATTCTAGTTGGTAAACATAATTAAAATAATTGCTAGAAACCCAAATTCTTTTCGATAAGATGAGTTGAATTCAAGCGGGCCAACAAATATTCTTCCTTGTGAAACTGCTAATAATGGTTATTGACTTTAAGGAAGTAAGGAACCATCCGAAATAAGGTGAGCCGTCGAATCCGATCCAATCCAACCCATAAAATTTGGATTGGATTTGGGTCATTGAGTTGGGTCGGTTTTTTAAAAAACAAAACCCAAAGCTTATGGGTTAGATATTGTGTCAGAAGATTATAAACTCAAGCAACTCAACCCAACACAATGCATGTAATTGAATGCATATATTAACTAACACTATATGAACGAAGACGTAATATGTAAACACATAAATTTTGTTTTGTTTTTATTTCACTTGGTGCTATAATTTTAGTGAAAATTTTACTCTAAATTGAGGTCAAATGTGTTTTTTATGCGACCATGAGGACATGGAGATTTTCTTTATCTGAAAATCCAAGTTGAGGCCTCGACAATGGGGTTTTTATTCTATTTTTTCAATTTTTCTCAACTTTTTTGAGAAATAAATATAAATATTTTAATAATAAACCCGACCACTCGACCCAAATCAACCCATATGAGGTCGGGTTGGTTCGGGTTACGCCAAAAAAAATTGATCAAACCAACCCAACCCAACCCGTATTTTGTTGATTGGGTTGGGTTTTTAAACACCTCAAAACCCACCTAACCCGACTCGTGCCCACCCCTAAACACAGTGAGCTATAGACAAAATTACTCGGGAGGTCTTTATCTTAATTTAAAGTTTCAAATTAGTCTGTTATTTTTTTTTGTTTCAACTTAGTTTCACATGTTTTAAAACGTTAATTTTGAGTCAAACCGTTACCGATCTACAACGAGAAATGCATGTGTGTCACAGACACTATTTGTTTTATCAATTGTGTCACAAATTAAAATCCAAAAAACTGTTACAAAAAAACCAAAAACAAACCAATTAGGCCAACATTGTCGATATTAAAGGACTAAACTGAAATAAAAATTAACTTTAAATGACTAACTTGACAAAAAATAAAAAAAATAAAAAACTGAAGTGAAACTTTAAATTAAGATAAAAAATCTTTGGACTAATTTTGCCTATTTTTTTCTATGAGTGTTTTTTGAAAAGTGTATTGAAACCAACTTTATGAGTATTGATAAAAAAAAAATACCAACTTTAATAACGAGAAACAGTGTGATGAGAAGAACAAAGGAGAACTGACTGTGAGGGACACTAGTGTGTGTGTGTGTAATGCATAAACCACTACCCAAAAGTTGTCTTTTGGAAGAAGCATCCCTGATATAATAAAAATTAAAGACTAATGAATAAAAAGGACTTTAACTCAAATGACTAGCACACTGAGGCCACTTTATGCTATGCTTACAAAGTAGAAAACATAAAAGGATGGTATTGGACCCAAAAAAAAGAAGATAATTGAAGCTTTTCAGAAAAAACATGAAAGGACCTGCAAAATATTAGATGAGACATGAGATACATTATGCCAAGGCTATGAAGATAAAGGCTTTACTTTTGCTTGAAAGTGTTTTCTCCAACAGAAAACAAGCTTCTAGCTTAATTAATTAGGTTCCAAGTTTCTGTTCCTTCCGCAAATATGTACCACTAATTGCACATTTCCTCAATAAATCCATTGAATCTCAAGGTAAAATTTTCAATGAATTCTCCAGCAGGATTTTTGTTCATTTGACTAAACAAGTAACAAATCACTACCCATGTTCAATTTTGTCCAATAGAGTTTTTAGAGTAAATAAAAAATGATTCATAAATGATAGCTTCCACCCTTATGTGAATAGCCTAACCAGGCTTGTTAGGCACAATTACATGCAGACTTATTCAACCAAATTAAATATGATATGCCATGTTTCCCTAAAGAGTGGCTCAAGTGGTTGAGCTCAGACATTTAAAGGAGTTGATAAAAGGGGTTTACAGTTCAAATCCTACTTACTAATATAGCTCACTAACAACTAATATTTGCCTATAAAAAATATATGATATGCCATGGACACTGCGTAAAGAAACTATTTTCAAGTGAGTCAGTTACAATATGCATTTAGTCAAATACCCCAACCAGAAGGATTCTGATTACTAATAATTAATATTAATTATTAGTAAGAATATTAATATAATTTAAGAAGAAGATTCTATAATTTTTTTCATAACTAGGACAACAGCTTTTGCTCTTGTCATTTTCTTTCACTTTATCTCCTTTAATCCTTACAAATAATAATGAATGCCAAAGTTATAGAAAACATTTTTTTTAAAGCAAAAGAAAGGAAATGAGCCTCGTTAAAATCTTCTGATGTAAAACTCTCCTTAAAAAAAAATATCTAGAAGAAAAAAGAGTACTTCTCCCTAAATTTTATTAATTAAAAAAGGAAAAAAGATAAACAAAAAATCATGGGGGACTAGGCCAAAGCCCATGAACAAAAACAATAGTGAATCCAATAGGAATGATGACCAAACCTATAGTAAAGAAACTAGATATAAGAAAAACAATAATGGTATGCAAAAGCATCACTATAATGACTTTAATCTCAACTATGTTGGCACTAAAGACATTAATAATTATTTGCAGCACACCAAAATCGAAAAAGCGGCGACTGTCAACGAACCCAAGGAGAATCATCTAAACCTGTAACTAGGCAAACCTAACCTATTTCTGAAAAAATCCTCAGTAATAAAACTAGGAATAAGGTCCCACCAAATAAAACTACTGATACTAGACCCATGACCGGTAAGCTTATCAGCGCAAACATTTCCCTCTCAATAAATATGAGTGCAAATAAAGATATCTGGTCAAGTGAACACAGTTATTTCATCTATTTCTGAGCTTTCAAGGAACCACCTGACTATTCTTGAAAGCAGAAACCACCAACTGAGAATCACACTCCAGCCACAAAAATTTTCATCCTTTGTTAAAAGCTAATTCTATAGCCAACATTGCTCCAACAAGCTCCGCATGAAGTGCATAGCTGATACAACTGTTAGTAGAGAAGCAACCAAGGACAGCATCACTTTTATCTCTAAAAGTACCACCACAAGAGGTTGGGCCAGAACAATCTTTGGCAGCCCCATTAGTGTTGCACTTAACCATATATGGAACAGGGGGAATCCATGTAATCTCTTTGATGTTTGGAGAACTTCTGTAATTACCATTAACCTTGAAAACCTTTAAAATCATAAAATCAACAACAAAAGAGAACATAGGAGATTTGGAGGCATTACCTGCTAAAGCCACATTGGAAAGGATTAAGCTAATAATAGAGTGCAAAGGGATAATAATATTATCAAACCTGGCCTTGTTTCTGCAGTGCCAGATCGTCCAACAAACATTAACAATAGCAGCAGAGACAATATTGTATATCTGAGGGCTCCAACCATGAAGAGGCAAAGATAAAATATTCTAAAAATAAGAGCTATCTATCGAAGTGTTCAGAATACCTCCAAGTCAATTCCAAATAGATTTGGCAAAAGCGCAGTAAAAAAAAAAGGTGATGAGTGGATTCTGAAGCATTACCACAAAGACTACAAACTGAAACAACAGTGCAACCTCTATTCCAAAGTTGATCATCCGTCGACATCTTGTTATGAAGAATCCTCCAAAGAATAAAGGATTTAGAAGGTGAAATAAAATTCTTCCAAACTAATTTGGTCTAAGGGACCACCTATCTGTAAGTCTGGTATGCAACCTAAGAGGGGGGTGAATTAGGTTGAACGATTTTCGAGTGACTTTTAGAGATTTTTCGTTCTTTTGTTTTTATGAATAGATAGATGAAGTTTGATTGATAAAACAAAAGTAAAAGGATAAGGAAGAAGATTGAGACACAAGAATTTATACTGGTTCCCCTAACCACTTGGGTACATCCAGTTCTTCTGACACCTGCAGAAACAATTCACTATGATAGAAATTCTTGTTACAAGCAAGCCTCACCCCAAGGCTCCCTAACAATTTCTATACAACAACAAGATAGCACCCCACTATCTTTACAAACCAAAAACTCAACACAAGGATGAGTTTAACAATGACGAAGAATGGTAAAGCGTATGGCTGTATCAGATTAATATCACTTTGTAAGTATATAACTTAGTGCTCAAGAACTTTTTCAGAATATGAAAATAGTACCAAAGTTCTAGGCAAGAATGTTTGAAGGTTTTGAACTTGTAAAATGATATTGAAATCTTATGATCAAAAGAATGAAAGTTGTGTGTGTTTTCTGATGTAAAAAGGTATATATATAATCATCAGATTGTGTATGAAGCAAGGTGGTCGTTTGGCAACTTTTCAGGGACCAAAACACACCATTTGAAATCACAACGTGTCAGAAAATTTGATTTTGAAACAGTGGTAATCGATTACGTTGTTGTGGTAATCGATTACAGGTGTACGTTGAAAAACAGTTTTCAAAATTCAGTTGATGTAATCGATTACACCTTTTAGGTAATCGATTGCTGCAACTGAAAAATGTTTTTCTTGAGATTTCAAAAGGTTTGCTTCAACACCAACTTTGAAAATAACTTAGATTAAGTTTTAAACTTAAGGAATGATTTGTTTGAGCACATCTAAGTTATATAATCACAGTTTGTAATATGTCAAAGATACGAACCATACTTACAGAGATTTGACAGTAAATAATTAAAGACTCTGTAGAATCTTTGACTTGATCTATCGGAGGCTTTTCTTCTTTTTGATCAGCAATCTTGTCATCATCTAAACCCAGCCAAGTTTAAGAAGGAAATCTTCTTCACAATCTCCCCCTTTTTGATGATGACAAACACCGATCTTGTTAACGGTTTGTGAACGGAAAGGCTCCCCCTATCTTGTATATCTCCCCCTTTGTATTGGAGTTGGGAAACCTGAAAAGTTAGTGAATATAATATCTCCTTTCTCCCCCTTTTGACATCATCAAAAAGAAGAAAAAGTAGCATAAATATAATATAGCGCATATATTTACCAAGCTCATTCAAACACAAACTAAATACTTAATATTAGACATCCATACAAACTTTTCAAAGTTCCTACTTAGTAAAGTCCAAATAAAAAAAACATAAATCAAAGTGCAATTAAAGAAATAATACATAACTAGATTTGGAAATCCAACATAAACAAACATGACATAATGGTAATGTGATGCATGCATGATGAAGCAAGTCAGGCTACTCTTCATCCTCCTCATTGTTATTTCCAAAAGCTTCAAGGCGGTCCAGGCGTGCAGACAGATGATCAAACCTCTCAGTCATGTAACCACGGACACTCCTAAGCTCATCCAAAATCATTTGATTTGTGACCTCACCATCTTGAGGTTCTTCATCTTCGTGTGCAGGAGGTTGTAGCATATCGCTTCGATGCTTGTAGACATGTTCAGCAGCATCCCAGTTTATACCCATCTTTGGTAAGATATCCATATCGATTTCATTGTCAGCAGGTGTCATTGCCAGAGAAACCGCATTGTTGGTGTCTACATAAGAAATCATTTGATTTGTCATACTCCTCCCAATCACATAAGAAATCAGTATGAATCTTTTTTTCTTCAAATGGAATGTCAAGAAACTCTCCAACTTGCTTTAAGGATAATTTAATAGGAACCCCTTTTACCCAAGAAGTCAGACCACTACCCTTAGCCTCTAAATTGCAATAGAACACTCTAACAAGATCAGGGTAATAATTGCCAGAATCAATAACAAGTGGTTTTACTTCCTGACTTTCTAGTAACGAAGGGAAATGAAATCCAGCAAAAGCAATAAGGCTCACATACTTGGGAGTGATGAGTTTCCTACCAATGAACTGTTGAAAGCGAGTCCTTTGACCAGCGTTAGCCAACAGCCTTGATACGTCCAGAGGATTGGGATTCTCTCTCCTTGCATCATTCACCGAAGGATTCTTGCTTCTGAACTTCCTTGATTGTTCCATGGTGAAGATAGTGTTGAAGGTAGACTTAGGGTTCAAAATTTTGGGGAAAAAACAGAAGAGGGCCACGAATGGGAAGAGGATTAGGGATTAGAAGTGAAGGATTTGAGCAATAATGGTAGAAATGAGGATTTGAAGGTGGGTGGTTAAGAGAGGATGAGAGGTAACCGATTGCAAGAATGAATGAAATGATTTTGGAAACTGATTTTATGCAGAAAAACTGTCAGTTTTCACAAATTTTCGTGGACGTAATCGATTATACCCAGGTGGTAATCGATTACACGACGGGTCTGTTTGCGAAAAACTGAAATTTCTGAACATGTAATCGATTACCCTGCTACTGTTATCGATAAAACATGCAATGTATGAGTACCTATTCTATGTATAATACACATATCACATAGAGTAATGATTAAAACGCATACATGCACTAGAATAACACAATAATAATAAAAAATATAGGTATATTACTTAAAAAAAAAATTAAACTAAAGAACCTGTCACCAAATGAGTTGGTCTCATATATCTTTCTCATCCAAAATGCCAAGATCTCTTCTTATCTTGAAGAAGGGTTCTTTGGCTAATGGCTTAGTGAAGATGTCTGCTAATTGAGCATGAGTATCAACAAATGTAATCACCACGTCTCCTTTTAGAACATGATCTCGTAGAAAATGATGTCGAATGTCTATATGCTTGGTGCGAGTGCATAACAGGATTCTTTGATATATTTATAGCACTTGTGTTGTCACACCTTAAAGGAATGCATCCAAGATTGATTCCATAATCACATAGTTGTTGTTTTAGCCAAAGACTTTGAGCACAACAACTTCCAGTACAATATATTACCTTCACGGTCTTTGAGCAACACTGCTTGTTTCTTGCAAGACCAGGATATCAAAGCATTTCCAAGGATATGGCATGTGCCACTAGCACTTTTTCGATCAGTTTTGCACCCTGCATAATCAGAATCTGAATAACCAACTAAAGAGCAGATACTACCTTTGGGATACCATAGGCCAACATTTGTTGTCCCTTTCAGATACTTCATGATCCTCTTTACCGAAGAAAGATGAGATTCTTTTGGATTGGCTTGAAATCGAGCACAGAGACATACACTAAACATGATGTCAGGACGACTGGCAGTTAAGTGTAATAATGAACCAATCATACCTTGATATTTCTTGATGTCTACTGATGAACCTGACTCATCTTGATCAATATAAGTACCAGATCCCATAGGAGTTGCAATCTCTTTGCAGTTATCCATGTCAAACCTTTTTAGCAGTTCTTTACAATATTTTGATTGATTTAGGAAGATACCATTCTTAGTTTGCTTGATTTGAAGTCCAAGAAAGTAATTCAGCTTTCCCATCATGGACATTTCAAATTCTCCTTGCATCATCATTGAAAACTCTTCACACAAATCTTTATTGGTTGATCCGAAAATGATGTCATCAACATAAATTTGGACCAATAGAGTGTGATCCTTAATTCTCTTGATGAATAGAGTAGTATCTACCTTACCTTTTTCAAATCCTTTTTCACTTAAGAATTGACTAAGTCTGTCATACCAAGCCCTAGGGGCTTGTTTCAAGCCATAAAGAGCTTTCTTCAATTTGAATACATGTGAGGGGTTTTTGAAATCTTCAAACCCAGGAGGTTGTTTGACATAAACTTCCTCATTTATGTATCCATTCAAGAAGGTACTTTTGACATCCATTTGAAATAATTGAAAATCTAGAGAGCAAGCATAACCAAGTAATAAACGTATAGCTTCTAACCTTGCAACAGGAGCGAATGTCTCTTCAAAATCAATTCCTTCCTCTTGATTATAGCCTTGAGCAACCAACCTTGCCTTGTTTCGAATAATTATCCCATTTTCATCAAGTTTGTTCTTAAACACCCACTTTGTACCAATGATGTGTTTGTCTTGTGGTCTAGGGACAAGTTCCCAAACTTGATTCCTTTCAAATTGGTTTAACTCTTCTTGCATGGCAAGAATCCATTGATCATCTACAAGAGCTTCATTTATCTTTGAAGGTTCTATTTGAGAGACAAAAGCCATGTTTAGGCAAGCTTCCTTCAAATTTAGTCTTGTTTTTACTCATGATTCAACATCACCAAATACTTTGTCAAGAGGATGATCCCGATGAATTCTCCATTCACGAGGTAGATCAGGATGATTCTTCTCTTGTTGAAGGTTGTCGTCTTGGTGATTAATTGAATCAATTTGTCTTTCTTTGACAGAGTCTTCCTTAGGTAATTCTGACTCAGCATTCTTAGTAGTGTCTTTTGTAGATGCTTCCATTATATCATCATCATCGTCACTAGAAACTTCCTCTACCTTAGTTGGGTTAGTTTCATCAAAGGAAACATGCATAGATTCTTCTATAACTAAGGTTCTTTTATTATAAATTCTATAGGCTTTACTTGAAAGAGAATAGCCAAGAAATATACCTTCGTCGGATTTCTCATCGAACTTACCTAGGTTGTCTTTGTCATTGTTGAGTACAAAACATTTGCATCCAAAGACATGAAGATGTGAGATGTTTGGCTTTCTTCCTTTATATAGCTCATAAGGAGTCTTTTTAAAGATCGGCCTTATATTGACTCGATTTGTAACATAGCAAGCTGTACTTACTGCATCCGCCCAGAAGTACTTTGGTAGACTTGAATCACTGAGCATTGTTCTAGCCAGTTCAATTAGAGATCGATTCTTTCTTTCTGCCACGCCATTTTGTTGAGGAGTCCTTGGAGCTGAGAAGTAGTGAGTGATACCATGTTCTTCACAAAATTCTTCAAAAAGAGCATTTTGGAACTCCCCACCATGACCACTTCTAATTGACACAATCTTCATAGATTTCTCATTTTGCACTTGTTTTGCATACTTCTTGAATGCCTTAAATGCATCACCTTTTTGTGCTAAAAATAGAGTCCAAGAATATCTAGAGAAATCATCAACAATAACTAAAGCATAAACATTACCTCCAAAGCTTCTAGTTCTTGAGGGACCAAACAGATCCATGTGAATCAACTGAAGTGGTCTTGTAGTTGATACCACATTCTTTGGTTTGAAAGAGGATTTTGTTTGTTTCCCCTTTTGGCATGCGTCACATAATCTATCTTTGACAAATTTCATTTTGGGTAATCCAATAACAAGATCATGTTTGACAAGCTTATTCAAATGTTCCATGTGAATATGTGTTATTCTTTTGTGCCAAAGCCATGCATCATTATTGTTTACCACTAGACATTTAATCTTCAAAGATAAATCATCTAGACATACTTTATAGGAGTTGTCGATTCTATTTCCCACTAACTTCAGGAGAGGCTTCATTTTCAATGCTACATTTTTCCTTGATGAAGTTGACTCTGAATCCTTTGTCGCAGAGTTGACTTATGCTAATCAGGTTGTGTTTCAAACCTTCGACATATAGGACATCGTCAATAGTTGTGAAGGGAGAAGCTCCAATCTTTCCAATTCCAAGAATCTTTCCTCTATTGTTATCTCCATATGTGACATATCCTTTAGATTTCAGCTTCAGAGATGTAAACTTTGTATAATCACCAGTCATGTGCCTAGAACAGCCACTATCGAGATACCATGTGTTGTTGGTGCTGTTCAGGCATTTCTGCAAAATAGATTTAATGTACGTTAGGTACCCAAAGTGATTTGGGTCCTGATGGGTCAATACCTTTCCTTACCCATATGAATTCTCCATAAGGAACTCCAAAGTTTCTTATGTAGCAAACATTGGGGGTATGGCCTTTTGACATACAGTAATCACAATTCTTATCAATATGACTAGTGATAGAACTACTAGACTTGTCTCTTTTTACATTTCTAGAAATTGAATGATTTCTATTCTTAACCTTATTTCTAGAATTTGATTGATTTTTACTCTTTATCTTATTTCTAGAGTTTGCTTTAGAAGAGTTTCCAATATGCAGTTTAGATGATTCCGAGTTGTTGGTAGTTGTGCTTGCTTTGACAAATACAGTTTTGTTAGGACTTGGTGATTGAAAATTTGAAAAGCCAAGACCATTTTTGTTGTTTGAATACCTTTGTCTGCTAAGCACTTCTTCTAAACCAATTTGACCTTTTTCATATCTTTTAATCACATGGTTTAGATCAACAATTTTAGATTCATATTCTAAACATTTATTACATACAGAATCTTTGACATTTTCTAACTCTACACATGTGTCATTAGAACTTCTTTCTAGATCTAAAATTAATTTCTTTTGTTTCGAAATTGTTCTAGAAAGTATCAAGCATTCTTCATGTAATTCATGAAATGCATTCTGTAATTCTATATAAGATGGTTTTTCATTAGACATAGGAGAACTAACCTCTTGTTCATCATCTGAGTGATGTGATGCCATTAGTGCTTGGACTTCAGATTCTCCACTTTCTGAATCGGAAGATGTACTTACTTCATTGTCGTTCCATGCAATGTAGGCCTTTTTGGATTTGAATTCCTTCTTCCCTTTGAAGTACTTCTTCTTTGTCAGATTAGGACATTCTGCTTTCATATGTCCTTCCTTACCGCATTCAAAACATGTGAAGTTCTGATTTGAAGTGGATGTATCCCTTTTCTTGAAAAATTTCTTTTTGTTATCAAATTTAATATTTTTGTCTTTCTTAAGAAATTTTCCAAACCTTTTTACCAAGAGGGTGATGTTCTCATCTTCATCAATGCTTTCTTCTTCATATTGTTTTCTGGTTTCAACCTTTAAGGCAATGCTTTTGTTCTTCTTCTCTTTGACTTCAATCTCTTCCAATCTTCCAAGTTCCAATTCATGTTCTTGGAGTTTTCCAAATAATGCCGCAGAAGTCATTTTCGACAGACTTTTCTTTTCAGAAATTGCTGTAACTTTTGGTTGCCATTACCGAGTCAATGATTGAAGAATTTTAAGATTCAACTCATCATTGGTGAAGGTCTTTCCAAGAGCCATTAAGTGATTCGTCAAATGAGAGAATCTCTTTTGCAGATCAAGTATTGATTCCCCGGGCTGCATTCTAAACATTTCATACTCTTGTGATAGAGTATTCAGTTTAGATCTCTTTACTTCTACTGTTCCTTCATGGGTTACTTCTAGAGTATCCCAAATCTCTTTAGCAGTTGTACAATGAGAGATACGAAAGATTCATCCATACCTAATGCCGACTGTAGAATGTTCTTGGCCTTTTTGTCGTAGAGCACTCTCTTCTTGTCATCATCCGTCCATGCAGTTTTGACTTTATTTTGCACTTCATCGTTGATGACTGTTGTAGGCACATAAGGACCATTCTCTACAGCATCCCATATTTCTTCTCCTTGTGCTTCAAGATAGGATTGCATGCGAATCTTCCAGAAGTCATAGTGTTCTCCAACGAAACATGGAGGCTTGTTGTTACTGCCACCATCTCTAAAAGTAGGATTGTTGCTTGCAGAAGCCATGGATCGAAGGAGCAGGTTATCTTAACCTGCTCTGATACCAATTGTAAGTCTGGTATGCAACCTAAGAGGGGGGGTGAATTAGGTTGAACGATTTTCGAGTGACTTTTAGAGATTTTTCGTTCTTTTGTTTTTTTGAATAGATAGATGAAGTTTGATTGATAAAACAAAAGTAAAAGGATAAGGAAGAAGATTGAGACACAAGAATTTATCTTGGTTCCCTAACCACTTGGGTACATCCAGTTCTTCTGACACCTGCAGAAACAATTCACTATGATAGAAATTCTTGTTACAAGCAAGCCTCACCCCAAGGCTCCCTAACAATTTCTATACAACAACAAGATAGCACCCCACTATCTTTACAAACCAAAAACTCAACACAAGGATGAGTTTAACAATGATGAAGAATGGTAAAGCGTATGGCTATATCAGATTAATATCACTTTGTAAGTATATAACTTAGTGCTCAAGAACTTTTTCAGAATATGAAAATAGTACCAAAGTTCTAGGCAAGAATGTTTTGAAGGTTTTGAACTTGTAAAATGATATTGAAATCTTATGATCAAAAGAATGAAAGTTGTGTGTGTTTTCTGATGTAAAAAGGTATATATATAATCATCAGATTGTGTATGAAGCAAGGTGGTCATTTGGCAACTTTTCAGGGACCAAAACACACCATTTGAAATCACAACGTTTCAGAAAATTTGATTTTGAAACAGTGGTAATCGATTACGTTGTTGTGATAATCGATTACAGGTGTACGTTGAAAAACAGTTTTCAAAATTCAGTTGATGTAATCGATTGCTGCAACTGAAAAATGTTTTTCTTGAGATTTCAAAAGGTTTGCTTCAACACCGACTTTGAAAATAACTTAGATTAAGTTTTAAACTTAAGGAATGATTTGTTTGAGCACATCTAAGTTATATAATCACAGTTTGTAATATGTCAAAGATACGAACCATACTTACAGAGATTTGACAGTAAATAATTAAAGACTCTGTAGAATCTTTGACTTGATCTATCGGAGGCTTTTCTTCTTTTTGATCAGCAATCTTATCATCATCTAAACCCAGCCAAGTTTAAGAAGGAAATCTTCTTCACACTATCCCACAGGGTTATGGAAGAGGAAGGCATCTTTAAAAGTCAATTCCCCTGAATTAGATGTATTCCACTTCAACTTGTCATCCACCAGAACAGTAGGAATAACCACATCCTGTATTTCAGAATAAAGCTGAGGGAAATGAATAAAAAGAGCAACAGGTATAGACCATCTACCATTAATAATATAGTCACTCAGAGTAGCTTTAAAGCTGTTATGCAAATTAGAAAGTATACCAAGAATATCCACAATTGGCCTAGAAAGCCAAGTATCATTCCAAAAATTAATTTTTAGACCATTTCCAAGCTGCCAAGTTGAATGATCCAAAATCTCAGAAATGCAAGATTTAATCCCTGGCTAAATAGAGGAGGATACAAGATATTTCACAGGATCGTTATTTCTATAAACCTTCGCTTTCATTAAGAGAGCCCATTGTAAATCAGAAGAAATGAAATTCCACCCAAGCCTCAATATGCCAGCAGTATTAATAGATTTTATAGATCTCAAGCCTAAACCACTTTCCTGAAGCGGTTTACACACCTTACTCTAAGCCATAGTAACAATTTTTCTGGTACTAATACCCCTTGACCATATAAAATTTCGAATCCAAGTATCAACAGAGTTAAGAAGATTAGCAGGCCAAGCATATATACGAAAACCGTAATCCAACATACCAAGAATAATAGAATTCACAAGTTGAACTATACCCATGATAGATAATAAAGAACCTTTCCAGGAGGATAACTTAGCCTTTATCCTATCAGCAATGGTAGAGGATGCACTTTTTGAGGCTTACCTTTAAACAAAGGGACCCCAAGGTAAGTAAAAAGGAGAGTACCTATAAAAAAGCCCAGCATATCCGAGATGGCCTAAATACAAGATTGAGGAATGCTATCAGTGTAAAATTTGGATTTTTCTTTACTAATAACCTGGCCAGAGACTTGCTCATAAGAAGTAAAAAGATCCAACAGACTAGATAAGCTCTTTTTAGTGGATCTGCAAAAATCATAATATCATCAGCATATAAAACATGACTAGGCAGACGGAAACCTCTGGGGCCAGTCATCAGCTAGATCTGACCATCATCAACAAGCTTAGTAATCTCTCTGCTTAAGACATCTTCCGCCAAATAAAAAAGGAGGGGGGAGAGGAGATCTCCTTGTCTAACACCCTGCTTGCAGCCAAAGAAGCCAACACCAGCACCACTAACAGAAAAAGAGAGCTTAGCAGAGTGAAGAGTAATATTAATCCAGGAGCAGAATTTATCATTGAAACCAAAGGCAGTCAGAACCTTAATAAAAAAAATTCCAATCTATAGTATCAAAAGTCTTCTTAATGTCAATCTTCAAAGCTAATTGACCTCCAAAAGCTTTTTTCTGAAGCAGGTTAATGGACTCAGAAGTAGTGTAAATACAGTCAGAAATGTTTCTACCTTTCACAAAACCTCTTTGATTTTTAGAAATAATTTTAGGAACAACCAGAGCAAGTCTATCGGCTATAACTTTAGTGATAATCTTAAATTTAAAATTAGCTAAAGCAATTTAAAATTTAAAATTGCTTAATTTTATCCGCACCTGGAATCTTTGGAATCAAAGTAACAACGTTAGAATTAAAATTAGGTAGCAACCAACCTTGTTGGAAAAATTGCAGGACAGCATTATAAACATCTTGAGCAACAATATCCCAGTAATGATGAAAGAAAAAGCCCCCAAAACCGTCAGGGCCAAAAGCGCTATCCCCATTGAGGAAAAAAACGGCCGCTTTAACCTCATCAAGAGATGACAGACTAGTAAGCATAACATTATCTTGATCTAAACTAAGGAAGGAATAACCTCACTGATAAGACCATTAGGTTGACAATCATTATTGACAGAATTTTTTTTTGATAATAGCTCAAAACATGATGCTCGATATCACTAGCCTTAGAGAGAATACGATCACCAGACTTCATAACAGAGATTCTCTTAGTAACATTTCTGATCTTAGTCATTTTGTGAAAAAAAAGAAGTATTTCTATCCCCAAAAGAATGCCAATTTGCTCTAGATTTCTCTTTCTAATAAGCTTCTTCATACTTCAATGCACTCTGTAAATTATTCTGAGCCTCCTTCTCAAGAGAAAGTAAGTTATCAGAACCTCCATGAATATTAGTCTGTGCTTGGATATTATCAAGCTTAGCTAAAGCTTCTGTAACATTAGAAAAAACATTATAAAAAATAGATACGTTCCAATCCTTAAGTCTACCCTTCAAATTCTTTAATTTTTGAGATAAGACACGCATAGGGAAGCCAGCAATAGAACTCTGCTAAACCTCTGAAACAACTCTTTTACAGTCAGGATGTTGAGCCCACATCTTCATAAATTTAAAGGAAGAACGCTTTTGAAGAGCATCCTTTTTCATAAGCAAAAGGAGCGGGTAATGATCTGACTTACTTCTAGTAAAGGAACAACAGTCAATACTATCCCAATAATTAATCCAATCCTCATTACAAATGGATCTATCCAGTCTCTTCTCAGTATAATTAGTTCCAACTCTACCACTAGACCAAGTATATTGAGATCCCCTCGTATTAATGTGGATTAAATGATTCAAATTAGACCAATTCACAAAATCATTGCAAGAAATAACAGAAGTTAGACCCTTACCTTTCTGCTCATGAGCACTCAAAACTGCATTAAAGTCTCCTATAAAACCCGAAGGAGCTGGATGAGCTTACTGAAAATGATTCAAATCACTCCAGAGTTGTCTCCTGGCAATGTAATTGGTGGATGCATAAATAGCTGAGAAATAAAGAGTCTGATTCTCCACAACTAAAGAGAAAGCCACCTACAGATTAATAGAAGAGATAATAGTAGGACTGAAAGCATCAGTACAAAAGCACCAAAGGTTAGTGGACGAGAAGCCTCTATTATTTTCTGCAAACAACTTCAAATGTAACTTAAGAAAAAAAAATTAGCAGGGATTTGATGTAAACCAACCCAAGGCTCAGATATAAATAAAAAATCAGGCTTGTGCATCTTGCAAAGCTTTTTTAACACTACTCTAGTGTCAGGATTACCAAGGCCCCTGACATTCCAATAAACTACTTTCAACATTGAGGAGAGTGTTGGAAACTATCCTTTGATCGGGTCATATAACCGGTCTTTTTTTGGACTTGCAATTGCTTCTTGTGCATTTTTTCTTCTTCTTTGACTTAGAAAAAACCTCTTTAAAATTAGCATCATTATTATCAACTAAATACTTAGATGAAACCACACGGGAATCGTCTTCATCAAAAACATCTTTAGTCTCATCAACAGAATCACTCCAAAGTCTACCAACAAGTTGCATATCATTAAACACCTTAGCATTAGGACGAACAATTGAAGTATCAATATTACGGCCACTAACTGTGTCATTAACAGAAAGAGTATTAACTTGAGGATTTTGTGGAGTGTCATGTGCAGTCGAATGAGTAGCAGAAGCAGAATCGAAACTCATGAGCTGAGCATTATCCGATGTCAAATCCTTCCCTTGCTGCGATATTACTTTCTCTCCCTGCATTAAAGAATCGGGAATTTCAGAGCAATTTGCCACTTAAGAATCATCATCACTCGAACCAAAGGCATTAAGAGAATCCTACACCACAAGGTCTGCATCTATTCTTCTAGCAGAGTGCTCACTCCCTGGAACAGGTTGCTGCTGAAAACCTGCAGCATCAGCTAGAGCCTAACCAACATGAGGCAAGGCAGATTGTGAAACATATCCCTGAACTTGAGTTGGCTCAATATAACCAATTAAAGGATTTGTTTGCTGGCCATCCCAAGGAATATTGTTAATCCCTTTAAAAGCATCATTATCCACTATATTTTGAACATGAAGCACTTGAACTTGCTGCTGCAAATTCTCAGCAGATTTCTTGGCAGCCTTACCAACTGCTGCATCATTCACTCTTAGCCTTGAAGAGGAACCCAAATGTAAATTCCCATAAGGCTCTTTATGCACTGCTGCATCATTATCAATTCCTTTACCTTTATCAATTGAAACTTTCTGTTGTAATCTCTGCTTGCGACCAGAAGCTATATTCTTAGGAACATATTGCATTGATTTCTTTCCTTCTTTATAATCCGCAGAACGCCAAACCACACCCGGCCTAAAGCTTTTGCAGTTTTTCAAGTTGTGGCCAATCACCTGACATGAGGAACAAAAGGGAGTGATTCTCTCGTATTCAACATCAACATAAAAAGCATAGTCATCCCGCTCAACCAGTAGCCTATCACGCAAAACAGAATTCAAATCAACATCCACCAAGATTCTAGCAAAGTGACCAAGTGTTCTTTTTCATGGTAGCATCATCCAATGCAAGAGGAACACCTAATGCAGCAGCTATTTCAAATAGTGTCTTAGGGCGCCAGTACTCACAGGAGAGGCCATGGAAACGAATCCAAACCTGAAAATTAGTTTGCCTTATTAGATGAGGATTGAAATCAGGCAACTGTGCAAACAAACGTAATACACCTGGTTTCAAATTCCATGAACCGATCGATCGAACCGATCTCATATCTTCCAGAGAGGAAGACCCAAACTCATAATAACCCTTCCCCAACGAGACCAATGACCAAAAGCCCGTTGTGCGCCAAAGTTTAGCAATGTGCCCTTGCAACTCAGAGAACCGAATCTGCTGCGATCCCTTGGATGTGGTAAGGCGGCCATGAAGAACGTCACTGCAGCTAGCAATGCCCACCCTGTATTCATCTTCTGAAATTTTAATAGACCAATCATCTCCCTTCATGCAAGGCTTGGGAAGATGACTCGGAGGAATGGGACAGGAATTCTTGAGCGCTTGAATAAAGCTTTTCCTAACCGGAGAGGGAGAAGGTAAACCAACAGCGAACAAAGAAGAATGGCCATCAGGAGGAGGAGAGCCAGCGACGATCGGAGAAGAAGGGTCACCAGCCTTATTGGAAAGAGGGATCTTAGAAGTGGTGGGGCTGAAACAAGGCCACATGCAGCGGGCCTTCCATTGGTGGAACATGCAGAACGATCGAATCACGTAGAGGAAACCCTAGGGGAGCAAAACAAGCAACCCTGCACCGGAGCATAAAAAGAGTGCGCCGGAGTAGAGAAGGGGTGCGCCGTGATAGAGGAGGGGGAGGAAAGTCTGTAGCATGGCCAAGTTACGCCGGAGGGCCGGCCATGAAAATCAGTCACACACGACGACAATTACAAGGGAGCATGCATCTTAAACCCTGGCAGACCCGGGTTCCTGTTCAAAAAGTTAGCTAAGTTATTTGGTCTGCACAGTCATTACAGTAGAAAAATTGATAGTCCCTGTTGGAAAAGAGAATGAATCCCAAAGTATTGAGGAATTTTAATAAATCCCAAAATTTAGGGAGTAATGTTTGTCGACTTTTTGATTAACAACTGAAGTCTTTAGTTTCTCACTTGGTGAGGTCAAGCACATGATCAAACAATATATACTACAATTTCCTATGCTATTTACTTGTTAATATCTATCTCTTAATACTTTGATTTATAATTTTAGTCTCCAGAATGACTGAAAATACAAAGAACATATAGTTTCACTTTTGGTCAATCCTTCCCTCCAGCAAACATCTGTTTCTATTGAGAAGCAGCCAAAACAAGCAGGCTGCAAATAAACTGATATAACACACAAACAACACTAACCAGTAAAATCTTCCAAGGAATATAACAGAGTCAGTAATTTACCAACAGTCAAGATAAATGCATCTTATTTTCGCCGAGTCACATTTATATTTTTCGCTCAGTCGCATTGTACATGATTTTAAACACATCAATCAATACAAACAATTTATTTTCGCTCAGTCGCATTTATATTTTTCGTTATGTTCTTGCTTTAGATTAGTTCATCTTGCTTAATGCTTTCTGGAGTAGTTAAGCGATTCATAGTTGAGGAACAGAGTTCCTTCCTTAACGTAATCGCTTGAAGAAAAGAGAATTACTGTTGCATGGAGTTGGTCGATCCATCGGCTAAATTTCATTCCAGTCAACACACGCAAAAAAAAACCCCCTGCAATGGGCAGGGTAAAAACCCGCTTTATGGGTATGGGCTCGGGTTTGGGTAATTACCCGCAAATCCGAGTGGAACTGATTCGTCAAAAAAAAGTGTCCATTTTTATCCGTAATTAAATATCTAAGTTTACTAATATAAGAACCCGTGCAATGCACATGACATATTTGTTTTTAAATATTTGTATAAAAGATTTGAAATTTAAAATTTTTAGCATATAAGAAAAGAATATTGTAAACTAAAATCTTGTTAGTGTTTTCAGATTCACATGATGTACGGGTTATATATCAGATTTCAAATTTATCGCACGAATCATTTTTTTTTTTTGGTCTCGTAGGCGAAGTGACAAGTGCCACGCCTCAAACACGCACACCAAAGACACTCCCCCGGGTTCGAACCCAGGGGTACACCGGATATCCCTATGTTACTGAAATCCGTTGGAGTTTACCACTCGGACCAGAAGTGAAGGAGTATCGCATAGATCATATGTCGAGGTACGAATGTGCCCCAAAAACCATATGAATAATTTTTTTTTATGAAATTGCTGGAAAAAAATTATAGATGGTCTTAAAATATATAGACATTTTAATGTGGTGAAAAATTGAAAAATAACTAAGAAAAATTTCGTTAGGAAATATAAAAAAATACTTTAGATTGATTGGAAACCTAATTAATTAGATATTAATGTGGCTTTATGTAAAATACACATCGCCATGAATCAATTATCCTCCTAGGTTTATATTTTTCTTGTTGCTTTTCTGTAAAATGTTAATCTTTGTGTCTCATATTTTATCAATTTTCATGTAAAATATTCATCCCCATGTGTCATATATTATATATAAATTCTATAAAGATAGAATATAGAACTTAAATTACACTATAAGACATAATAATATATCGTATATAATTAAAAAGAAAAAATTTAATGGACAGGTATCCGTGGATTTGGAATGTATCTATAGTGCGTTTAAAAGTTTATAAGAAATTTAACAATATAATGCAAATATAAAAATCAAATAGAGTAGGATATACTGAAAAATAGAGAGAGAAAAACGTAATATTTGATTCTATAGACTTCAATGTCGAATATGTCAGTTTCAACAAATATTTTAGTAGATTAATTGGGTGAGAAGATAATAAAAATAACAGATATGTTTATGTTTAAATTATTATAGCAATAATTAAAAAAAATTTGGAATTATTGTAAAGTATAATGATTCACATGTTAATATGGTTTTATATAAAATATTTATTCTCATGTATGAAAAAAAAATGTATGAAGTGCAATTTTTCCTATATAATTTCATATAAAATGTTCATCTGTGTGTGTTATTCTTTATTTATAAATTCTACATCAGTCAATTCACAAAGTGACAGTAATGTCCAAAAAAAAAAAAATTAAATTTTCTTGGGCAAATATATTTATATTAAAATTATCATATCAATGAACTAAAAAGTATTAAAATTATAATAAAATATAATTTTTTTACTAGTAATTCATATGTTAATTTGATCTCTCGTAAAATATTAAACATGATGTTTTAAGTGTAATTTTACCCTATATACTCTCGTATAAAATATTTATTCCTGTGTATTATTATTTATCTATAATTTTTATATTGATTAATTTATATTTAGATATTAATGTATGATTTTTAGTTAGACAATATCAAAGAAAAATATGTTTTTATTAAAATTATTATAGCAATGATTTAAAAAATATTAAAATCTTTCCTGTTAGTGCATAATGAAATCATAATAAAGTATATTTTCTACCTTGTAATTCAAATGTTAATCTTTCCCGTGTGTTAAGTGTAATTTCTCATGTATACTTTCGTATAAAATGTTCACTCCAGCGTGTTATATGTTATCTGTAATTCGAATATTAATTAATTTATGTATAGATGATAATATATAAAATACCATAAAGCTAATAATTGTGCAGATCTTTTAGCCAGTCTTTTTCACTTGGGAATTTTCAAGTGGACCATCATTTAGATTTAGAGTACTGCTCCTCCGCAGCTTAGTCTCATTTTAGAAGATGATGTGAAAGGGATATGCATACCCTAAGTAGTTGGCTAGTTTTCTTTTGTTTTTCCCTTTGTATATAGGAAAAGAAAAATTAAATTATCTAATGTGAAAAAAATCTTGAATTAACTAATTAGTGAGAAGATAACACTACTAGAAAAAGTTGAAATAGCAACGAAAATTTAGAGACGAAAAAAGGCAAAATCCGTTTCAAATTTCGTCATTAAGTGTTAGCGACGCTAAATTTCGAGACCAATTTCATTTTTTTTGTCTTTAGTTTTCGTCGCTATTTCAATTTTTTCTAGTAGTTAAAAACAAAGAAAGAATTATGTTCACATTAAAAATTCTATAACAATGAATTAAAAAAAATATTGAATTATAAAAAAGTATAATATTTACCTTGTAATTTAGATGTTAATGTGGTTTTACATAAAATATTTATTCTCACATGTTAAGTAATTTTTCCCTATATACATCCATGTAAAATATTTATCTCCCGTGTAAATATAAATATATTAAATAAACTAAAAAGATTGATAACGTAAGCAAGTTTTTGTTTAATATGTAGCATGAGATTGACTGAATATGAAGTAAAACAAATATGAAAATGGATTTACATATAAAGTAAATCAATACAAGCATTTAAAAACAATTATTAATATTATAAAATTGGAATATATATTAAAAATTAAGTTGTATCCAGTTACAACTTTAGGTATGAATTATACTCCTACAATTTCTACAATTAAAAAAGGTAACGCTAAAGATTATGGTTCTTTCAAGCGTTAATTTTAGTATTGCGTGTGTCATGCGTGTTTTATTTGGCCATTTTGGTCAGAGTAAGTTTAGAAAAAAACATAGAGAAATCCAGCTAGGTAAAGGTGCACAAAAGGCAGGCTTATATACAATGAAAGACACAATTTTGCCTTAAATGTTTTCTCTCCAAAAAGTAAGAACATATTGTTAAGCTTGTTTTTATCCCCTCCAACAAAGTAATTCCATCGAAAAAATTTCCTCCAATTGCACCCTACCCCGTGTGTGAGACTAGGAAGGAGAAATACGACTCTGCAATTGACACATACTTTTTTTTATATGAGATTTCACTTATTAGTTATTACAAATAAAGATCCATATGCTATCTCATCCAGTCATAACATTTGCTGACAACATAAGATTATTAGTTCATGGCTCACCCTGATTCAAACCTTTATTGCACTATAACATTTTTGCTTTATGGCAACAGTCGAAAATTATAGGTAAAACTATCAAAAATGTTGCCTAATCGTATAAGCAACAGTTTTTAGGGGTAGTCTGTATGAGCGTTACCTATTGTTTGAGGCAACAGTTTTTCATACTTTTTGGCCACACTTCAAAAAACTGTTGCCTATTGGTTACAAATAGGCAACAGTTATCACGCTAGCCTAATGCAACAGTTGAACAATGTTGCTTACTTAACTACATGTCGCAACTGTTCCTTAAACCTAAAAATGCAACATTTTAAAATTGTAACCGTAGCTTATAGGCAACATTTTTCGACTGTATGTGTATAATAAAAGAAACATTTTTAACGTGTAAGCATAACCCTATTTTGAGTATAATTGACAATTGTAGCCTAAAATACCAAAGACAACATTTTATAATTGTAGCCTGAATTTTATTTAATTTCAAAATTTTAAATAACGATATTAAATTAGGGCAATGTTACCTTAATATTATAGTACATAAATTTGCAAATAAAATCATAATTTGATTCCATATCCAACTCCCGTGCAACTTTAAATTTTAATAAATAGATAATTCATGAATAGTAAATGGATTAAGTGTTACATAATATATTTTTATAATTTTTTTGAAAGGCAAAACAAATTTTTATTGAAACTATAAGCATTACAAGAGCATAAGACATACTTGAGTACAATACATCATAATCACTGCAAGAATAAACGTTATTACCTACAGCCTTTTTTCGTGGGGCAAGACAGTAGGTAATTATCGTGGGCCCTAGCCCATGGTACTGAGTATCTCCCACGGTAAAACGAGTCTGCGTTTGATTCTGATAGTTTGACCAGATACCTTCCCACGGTAAATTTAACACCCAAAATTAACGTGTGCCACAACCCACGGTATTAGCAAGGCCGCGGGTAAAAAAAGCACATCGTGCAGTCCGCCTGATCAGTGCTGTCCTTCTCCTTCTTCCCGATCCAACCCTTCTTTCATCCCTTCTCTTCATTTTCAAAAAACAAAAATTGCCTCTTCTTCATTCCTTCTCCCTCGAGCTGTAGCGACCATTTCTCCTCCATTCCTTCTCCCTCTCTTCTCCATTTCACTCCTAACAGTAAGTTTATTTATCTCTTTCAGTATTTATCTCTATTTCATAAAAAAATTATCTACACTCATCTATATTTCTTTTTTGTTAGTAAATCCAGAACATCCTCACCAGACTCACCATCACCGGACTCACCACCACCGGAATCATTTACTCACAGGTTGGTATTATTTGATTTTTTTAACAGAATATTTATTATATATTTATTTAGTAATTTATTAATTATATAAATATATTTATTGACTGTTAATATAATTTTTAAAAGGGAAAAATATATTATTTTTGTTAATATATAATCTAAATATTTTTTTATTTAATATGTATAATATTCTGAAATTGTGTGAATAGGAAATTGTTTATACTAGAAATTGGTTTATTTGACTGTTAATATTTTTTGTCAATAAATATGTATATTATATTTTTGTTAATATATAATATTCTGAAAATTTGTTTTGTTATTAATATATTTATAAGTTTTTATTAATATATTAATATATGTAGAATACTTTTTTTATATAGCGGTTTTTTTTATTAAATAAATGTTGTTACTTTAGTTATAGAGAAATATACTTTAGGATAATGTTATATATGTTTTAATTGTTTATATATTTGTTTTTTAATTAATTTACGTTAGTTTTAAGTTGTATTATATTATTTTTAGTATTAAATGTAGGTTATTTGTGTTTAATAAAAATGTGTTAATTTTAGATAACACATTTAGGATTAGAGATTAAATTAGTTTTTTCTTATATATGTTAATTGGTAATTGTTAATTGTTGTTAGGATTATGGTAAGTTAGATTTATGTTAGGGAAAATGTAGGTTATTTGTATTTAATATATATGTGTTAATTTTAGATAATACATTTAGGATTAGGGATTAAATTAGGTTTTTGTTATGTCAATTGTTAATTTTTAGGGTTTATGATGGTAAGTTAATACAATGTCAGGGGAAATGTATATTAAGTTATAATATTAGATCACTTAATTATAACAATATTTTTTATTGTTATAATTGATAGCATTGTATAATTAGCGTCTATGTAATATGCAGAAAATGGATTGTAGTTAGATGTATGATAGGCTTCATCCTGGAAGAGGTGGTTTGAAACGAGCTTTTATAAAAGGGGTTAAACAGTTTGTCCGTCACGCAAAAGCCATGATAGTTACCGCATTGAAGGGTGGATTCGATGTTCGTGCGAGGTATGCAAGTGTCAAAGTGTTAAGACTGGAAGTAAAGTCAAGTATGACTTGTATATGTGGGGGTTCAAGCCTAATTGTTGGATTTGGACTGCTGATGGCGAAGTTGTTCCCGGTGTTAATTTACGGGTTGAAGAGAATTGCATAGGTGCTTCAAGCAGTGGCCCACCGGATATGAGAGATCAATATTATGAGCAGTTTGATGCGATGCAGGGGATGATTTCAGATGCTCTTGGGGTGAATGTGTCATTTGAAGAACAGCAACATGATGAGACTAATGAACTTCCGAATGAGGCAGCACAAAGATTTTATACTCTTTTGATGGAGACAAATAAGTCATTGTATGAAGGGTCTGAAGACTCTAAATTATCAATGTGTGTGAGGCTTTTAGGTCTCAAGTCAACCTTTAATGTTCCCGAGCAGTGCATGGATTATATGACCAGAATTATATTAGATGCAACACCTATTAGAGCAGGTTTGCCACAAAGTTATTATAATGCTAAAAGGTTGGTGTCGAAGCTGGGATTAGGTGTTAAGAGGATCGATTGTTGTGTGAAAGGTTGCATATTGTATTATGACAATGAATTTGACATAAATGACGGTGCTTTGACTGAATGTAAATTTTGTAAAGAGCCAAGGTATCATCTTCATAAAATAGGGACAAGTCGGAGTAAACCAGTTCCAAGGAAGGCAATGTTTTATTTACCTATCGTATCAAGGCTACAGAGAATGTTTGCATCAATGTAAACTGCAAGTAAAATGACATGACACTATGAAAATAGAAAAAGTTCAGGTGAGTTGCACCACCCGTCTGACAGTGAGGCGTGGAAGCACTTTGATCGGGTACATCCTGATTTTGCCATGGATCCACGCAATGTACCACTTGGGTTATGCTCTGATGGGTTTACACCATATATCCATTCAACGGCTAAAGCTTATTCTTGTTGGGCAGTTATTGTCACCCAGTACAATCTTCCTCTTGATATGTGTATGTCTAAACCTTACATGTTCTTATCATGAGTAATCCCGGGGCCTAATTCACTAATGGATGGTATTGATATCTATTTACAGCCTTTGATCGATGATTTGAAGAGGTTGTGGAATGGTGTGTTGACGTATGATATTGCTAGAAAGCAAAATTTTATGATGAGAGCAGTCTTGATGTGGACCATTAATGACTTCCCTGCTTATGGCATGTTATCAGGATGGGGGACTCATGGTAAATTGGCATGTCCGATTTGCATGGAAGACATGAAGGCCTTTACTTTGCATCACGGAGGGAAGACTTCTTGTTTTGATTCGCACCGCAGGACCTTACCAAACGATCATCCATTTAGGAGAGATAAAAATGCCTTCATAAGGGGCGTAGCTGAAAATTTGGTCCCACCCCGTAGGCAAACATCAGAAGAGATATGGAATAGAGTCAAGGATGTGCCAAAAGTACAAGTTATATGTGGTGTTATTCAACGACCGGAAAATTATGGCTTGTGGCATAATTGGATAAAAAAAGTATTTTTTGGGATCTCCTGTATTGGAAAGACAATTTATTGAGACACAATCTCGATGTTACGTACATTGAGAAGAATTTTTTTGACAACATATTTAACACTGTGATGAACGTGAAAGACAAAACCAAAGACAATGACAAAGGCCGGAGGGACTTGGCTATTTACTGCAGGCGAAAAGACTTGTTGTTGGTAGATGATCAGGCTACTGGGAAGATCTTAAAACTGATGGCCAATTACACATTATCACCTGAGGATGCAAAATCAGTTTATCAGTAGATTACAGAGCTCAAAATGCCAGATAGTTATTCTTCCAATTTAGCAAGATGTGCCAATGTGAACAGCAGGAAGATGCAAGGAATGAAGATCCATGATTGTTATGTATTCATGAAGTGTTTACTACTTATTGCCTTTAGTAAGTTGCCAGCACATGTTTTGAACCCACTAATTGAAATTAGTCAATTTTTTAAAAATTTGTATTCTGCAAGCTTGGGAAAGGACGATCTTATTAAGATGGAGCAAAACATTACATTGATTCTATGCAAGTTGGAGAGGATATTCCCCCTGGTTTCTTTGATTCTATGGAGCATCTCCCAGTGCATCTTGCATATGAAGTTAGACTTGGTGGACCTGTTCAATATAGGTGGATATATCCATTTGAAAGGTATATTTGCAACATGTTTCCTATATAAATATGAAATCTATACTTCCATTTTTGTCAAAGATACCAAATTTGTTAACCTTGTTATGTAGGTTCATGGGTGATTCTAAACGATCAGTGAAAAATAAGGCTCAGGTTAAAGAATCAATCTGTTTGTCTTACTTACTTTGTGAAACAACCTATTTTTGTTCATATTATTTCAATAAATCAATGTTATCCTCACGAAATAGAAGGAATGAAGTCGTTGCTGAATGTAAAAGACATCTGTTAGCCTTATCAGTCTTTTGCTTGCCCGGTCGTCATACTGGGAGAGAATTGATTCATTGGTTAACGGATGAAGAGTTCAATTCAGCACATGTTCATGTACTGATTAATTGCACCAAAGTGAAACCCTATCTAGAGTACGTATATCATGTATTATTTCTTATCCAGACACCCTATCTTGTTTATTTATTATCCAATTTCATCAGGGCATTCTTAGCGGAACAAGGATCTTCTGCGGATATACATGCAAACTTTCCTGGATGGTTTAGGCAACAGGTACATACCTATAGACAAAATATCTGAGGTGTATCGCAATTTCACTAACTCCTCTTAACCAATTTCATCATTTGCATGCGTAGGTGTATTGTAGTCCACTAACTGCTCTTAACCAACACTTGAGGAACTTATCTGATCGTCCTCGTACATGTGTTAATGAATGGCACACATACTTTGTGAACGGGTACAAAGTTCACACCCAGTCATGGACAGAGGGCAAAGAAACAATAAATAGTGGAGTTTACATCAAAGGTGACACCGAAGGAGGTGAAGACATCTTTTACAGTGTCATTGAACACATATACGAACTAGCTTACACTGATCTAGACTATAGTAAAAGGGTGGTGTTATTTTATTGCACGTGGTTTGATTCATTTGATAGAGACACGAAGAGGTATCCAAAATCTAATACGGTGGACATTAGAATGAGTAGAAGATATCAAAATTGTGATCCGTTTGTGATGGCACACCATGTGAGACAGGTGTATTATGTTCCTTATCCATCAATACGAACGGACAAACGAGGTTGGTGTGTTGCAATTAAGACAAAACCAAGGTCTCGCATTGAAGCAGAAGGTGATCTAGAGGAAGAAGTGCCTTATCAGGTGGATGATGTGATCTAGATGGTGAAGAAGAGGACGGCGATGAATTAAATTAAATTAAATATTATAATAAAATTTAAAATTAATTTATATAATAATATTATTATGAGAGTACTTACATTACAATATTTGTGATTACTAAATATTAGAATTTTATTATAACATATTTGTTTTAGTTTAATATGTAATTTTTGCATGTTATATGTTGACTTATAACATTTTAAGTGGAGTTTAATTTTTTATGTCGTGATGTTATGAATATTATGTTATTTTTTATTTATTAATGCTTTATATGTTATATTAAAAATTTTAAAAATATAATTTAATTAATTTTCGGTCTGACCTCGGTTCGACCCTGGTCCGACCTTTGAACCTTGAACCAGTGCCTATACCGGTTCAGTGTCAGGTCCGGTTTTGATAACTTTGGTACTGAATATTGTATTCGTAATTTTTATGAAATAGTGCTGAAATGTTCTTATGATCCAAAGGTTAATTTGTCTACAATTTAAGTAATTAACTTGCATGTGTATATATATATATATATATATATATATATATATATATATATATATATATATATATTCTCATATATATATATATAGACACGGTTTTAGGAGGACGTGATCCAGCACCTTCCTCTTGTGGAAAAGGAAAGGAGCAGGTTCCTACTCATCGTCGTCGCAGGCAGTGGTCGCGTCGCATTATTGAGGATGCGAGTATCTATTACCCTATGCCCACCATCAACAGGCCACCAATAGCCCCCACATATCACAATTCTACCTTTGAGCATGGCACTACTTCTACAGTCCCTAGTGATCCGCACCACACTGACGATGATGTCAACACTACTGATTCGCCCTCCTCCCCGAACGATGGTGATGAGGATGATACCCACGGTTCTAACTTACATAATGGTGTTGATGACGAGGTGATGTATATGCCAGATGGCCGAGTCGTTATTAGACCCGCGGGGAGCGCGTAAGTATTTATTAATTTTTTTGGTTATTTAAGTTTTATTGATTATTTTAGTTTTATTATTCAATAATTTCATTTTATTGTTAAGGTTTCTTCCCTCTAAACCGTCTTCAAAAGCAATCACAGCTGTTATTAAGGAGAAGTGTCACAATCCGTGGATCTCATGGGGTCAGATTAAGGACAATGAAGCTGATACAGACATGATGTTCAACACTTTTAAATTAAGTTGTGATTTAGAATTTCATGCCTAAGTAGTTTTAGGAGATATATTATCTTTTATATTTTAATATCCTATACTGCAGATAAAATGTGCTTGGGAACCCATGTACGACGAGCGAGTCGAGGAAAACTTTCACCACAGAGCCGCACACCGCTACTCCGATATGCTTAGAATCGTGGGCCAAAAGGGAAAGCGTCCAATGTGGATGGGAGGTAATGTTTTCAAAGCCTTGTCTTTATATTGGAGAAGCGAAGAGTACCAAAAAATTCGCCAACGGAACAAGATTAACAGGGCATCAAAGAAGGGTGGTAGCTTACACATCGGAGGTTCCATTAACACTGCACAGATCCGAGAACACATGGTACATGCATATATACTTATTGTTATTTTATACTTAATTAATTAATAATATTTATTATTGATCACTTTTATATATTTTATATGTGGAGTTACTTATAGGAGGCAGAATTAGGGAGACTTGTGGGAGTGCATGAGCTGCATCGCAAGGTCCACACTCGGAAGGCAGATGGCGAATTTGTTAATGACCGGGCAAGGAAGGTTCAGGTAATTTCAATTTATATTATTTTTTAAAAATTTTAATATTTATATATGGTTGTTAATTCAGACTCATTTGCTTTTAAATTTAAAAATCATTAGGAGGACTTTGACGCAGCGATGAATCAGTATTACTCTGAGGCTCAGGCTAATGTTGACTCGGCCACACCTATTAACCCAGATGACGTGCGTCATTTTCAGCTAAAGAAATGGGTGGAGGTTGCAGGTGGGAAGAAGAAGGGACGGCTGTATGGCACTGGGGTACTATCCTCGTGTTACAAAAAAAGGGATTTTTACCTCGACATTAATGCTGCTTCTTCTTCTTCTTCTGCTGCTGCCAGTACTGGATGATCTCGCAGGGATGATGCCTATGTTAGGGAGATAGAGAAGAGACCAGATGATACGCAGCGTACGATGATTGAGGCTGTTCAGCAGAACAAATCATTACAGGAAAAGGTCGATGAGATGACAGAGCAACAGAGACAGTTGATTGCATTATTGCAGCAGCAGGGGAGGCCATCGCCGTCGTCACTGCCACCAACAGGTCAATAGCATTACTCCCACCCACCGGCACACTTTTATAACTATTGGCAATCACCACCACAGTCATATCAGCAGCCACCGCTACAAACAGTGCCACCTAACAACTACATGCCACAACTACCTCAGCAACAAACCTATTTCAGTAGTCAGGCGCAACTACCTCAACAACAAACCTATTTCGATAGTTAGGCGCCACAGACTAGCTAGGTGGCCGAGGATTTTGCTACCATGATATCGATGGCAACTTTGCTCAACCCGTCCAATAATGAGCCACGAGATGGTGGGAACGATGGCGTTGATTATTACGATCGTCAACACGAGGATTAGACTTTGTGTGTGTATATATATATATATATATATATATATATATATATATATATATATATATATATATATATATATATATATATATGACATGTATGGTGTTTAATTTGTGGATTTAGTTTATGTGTGCGAACCATAAGGATTTTCAGTGTGTTTATGTGGGACGTTAGAATTTATGTTAGTGCCTTTCCGTTAAAACTATGCAGTAATGATTTATTTTGTCCGACCTTGTCTTAAATTTAAAACTAATGATATTAAATAAAATAATGATAGTAATATTTTTGGTCTCAAAGTGGAAAAGAAGAAGGTAAAAAAATATTAAAGTGTAATACCAAAAAATAATAATAATAATAATAATAATAATAATAATAATAATAATAATAATAATAATAATAGAGTGAAAACAGGTTAAAAAAGGGAAAATGGGGGGTTCTAATAGCATTGAAGAAACTAGTGGGCTGGCAGCCCAGCCCAACCAGTGCACACCCAGGCCTCCCTCTCATTTTTTATTTCACGCACCCCCCATTTTTCTACTGCTTCCCCAGGCCTTCATTGTTGAGAGGCGGCCCAAACATCCACCCAGCCCAAACACCCAATCAAACAATAAATACCTAAAAAAACCCTAATCCTTCGTTCACATGATATTTGCCACCAGCGTCCTTCATCTTCTCTCTTCTTCTGCTCGTTTCTTCTTCTACCTCCTCCGTCCTTCATTCACACCCAATCTTCTCTCTTTTTCTGCTTCTTCTCCTTCAATCGTCACCCTCATCACTAACTGGTTAAATTTAATTATAATTTTTTTTAAAATGCCTTTTCATTTTATCGTACGGTAATGATCTCGCCAATTACCTAGGGAACTGGCCCACGATAATTACACACGGCCAGGGCCCACGTTAATTACACACGACCTACAAAAAAGGCCCACAATAACAGTTACCGTCGAGCAAATAACCTATGAATCGCGTCCCATGGTATGGTAATATCCTATTTACACACGGCTTTTGGACATTAGCGTGGGCTTTTGGCGCACGGTATTCACAGATTTTCTTGTAGTGAATTTCAAGGTGCCAATTTTTTACTCCTTTACTGGTCCTCCCCCTATCGGTATAGATATTTGCCCATGGCTAACTTACCATATACATCAGAAATAAGCAAACCATCTCAGATTATGTTGTCATTCAATCAATATTCCTAGGCTTAATCTTAGTACAAGGACACAAAACCAGACCACTTGCTTCAATAAGCTGCCACTAATTCTTTTTCAGCAAAATATGCCTTCTTATCCTCTCCTTCGTCTGCACTTACTGCACAGAATTGCAGACATAGTTTGAAGCGTATCCGCATTCACATTGCTACTTCAAGCACTAGTCACCTTGCTTCACCACATTCTGCACTTGTTTCTCCACAACTAGCTTCATCTACTTACATCACCTCTTTCTTGATTTGCTGCATGTCACATAATATATGTTCTATAATAGTTGTTAAACATCGAATGAGTTCAAACACTAATCCAAATGCAAAATCATAAACAAAATGACACTAATGATTTGATACTAACTACGGGACGAACAACTAGTAACTGAGATCAAGAAGTAAAAATCTATTAGGCTATCAAAGAATATCCATCTATGGGAACACTGAATACTATTATGAAAAAGAATACAAAGTAGACGTACTCAGGTCCATGCATGAGTTAATGATACTAAAGGCTATAGGCTCTAACCATGGACAAAAATGACAGCATACACTAGCATATCAAGTAGAAAAACCTATGAACAGAGGTAATATTTTCTTCCCCTTAGTTACTGGTGCAGTCAATTTATCATGAACCATTGAATAAGATTCAGAAAGATTCAGTACTACTTAAGTAAAGTTGAAAATGAAACCCAAAAAAAGCACAAAGGAAATGCAGCAGCTTTGCATTCCATGGCATACCTATTTCCTCAAATTCATGAGCAGCAATTTCTGATAGTACATGTGCAAAGAATTTTTGGATTTTCTGTTGTCTCCCCTTCTACTGCAAGGGCTACCTTTTCAGACTTATCAGACCCTTCTTGATCCTGAACAAAAACAACAGCTTTAGAAGAGAAAAAAATAAACAATGACATACTATAAAACAAACTCAAGCAAAAAAAAAAAGTCATGCGCCACCGCCGTGCCTCCAAGCCTTTGTGCAGCCGCAAGCAAGCGGCCCTAACCCACAACAATTATTCAATGAACATTATTAGCACATCTTAAATAAGCTAAATGAGCTGAGTTAACTCTAGCTATAAATATAAATTTTATGCTTGATGATTGGAATATAAATACAGATTAATTGATACAAACCACAACAAGTATTCAAGCATGCATTGCTTCTACCACACGTATTGAAAACTTTTCTCAGTTTACTTCAAAGTATTTTTATGTTCTAATTTTTCTTCTAAACTTTTTGGTGTCCAAAATATTTTTTCACTTTCCTCAATTCGGCTAAGAAGTTCATAAGACCTCCCCTTTATGCTATGGTAAAATGATAACATACCTATACTATAATATACTAAAGTCTCTTCTTAGTTTTGACGTCGTCGGTGACATTTCCCAAATCTCAGGGTCATTTGTTGTGCATGAAATAGTGGGCTCTAACTGATAGTCCTCATCAATCATCATCATGGGGGTAGCTTCCATTTTCAAGTGCTAGTGGTTATTTTCTACTATGGCCTTGTTCGGATTTACACTCTACACAAGAATACTTTCAAAGTTTCACTTTCAACTCATACTACATAAATTCATAATTCTCTAAGCACAGTAGGGGGTTATTTTAGCATTTAATGAAAGATGAAAATCTAGCTATATAGCACAAGAAGTCCCTAGCTAATAGCACAACAATTATTGCAACCAAGCCAAAGTCCCAACACCAAACACCAAACATAACATGACAATAAAACAAGGCCATTATTAAAGACACCCCCCACCTGTTAAGTACACCCCCCCATTTTGCATATTTCCCAAAATACCCCTCGTATAAAATCATTAAAAATTGCCTTTTTTTTTTAATTCCGAAAATGTTACCGGAAATTGCAATTTCCGGTATACAAATTGTATACCGGAAATTACAATTTCCGGTAACATTGTGTGTAAATTTTGTTACCGGAAATTGCAATTTCCGGTAACATTGTGTTTAAAATTGTATACCGAAAATTGCAATTTCCGGTAACAAAATTTGGGGATCCTGGTCTCCAACTGTACCATGGTCTCCTCCAGCTATATCCTCTGGAGCCTCGTATACAAAATGGGGATCCTGATCGCCAACTATATCCTCGTGTGGCTGCCTGCTAGCAATACGCCTCGGCCTTCGAGGCAGTCACAGTCGCCGTGGTTCACGTGGGGCGCACTACCAGGTGTGGAAGCTAATCCTCTCCCTCTCGTCCTAGGCATATCTGAAAGACAAGTAAATCAATTATATTCAAATGTAATAAAATAAATTTCAGACACCCGAGGTACTCAACGACCTCTGCATGTCGAGCTAGACACCCAAGGTACTCAACGACGACCTCTGCATGTCGTTGTAGAGATGTCGAGGTACTCAACGACGACCTCTGCATGTCGATCCGAGCTCAGTGTTTCGAACTAGACATGTCGAGACCCGAGGTAATCAACGATGGGAACCGTGATCTCGCTCAGTCATAAGGACATCGTGCGATTGTGGTCTCGCCGCACGCCATCTGTGGAAGTATGGTAGATCTCACTTAAAAGAAAAAGCATGCTAGATCGGTAAATAAAAAAACCTGTAGTGCAGGAGGAAAAAAAGCGGAAATTGCTGCATCGGAGATTGCAATTTCCGGTATACAAATTGTATACCGGAAATTCCAATTTCCGGAACTATACAAAACATGGTACCGGATATGCAATTTCCGGTATACAAATTGTACACCGGAAATTCCAATTTCCGGAACTCTACAGAACATGGTACCGGAGATTGGAATTTGCGGTATACAAATTGTATACCGGAAATTCCAATTTCCGGAACTCTACACAACATGGTACCGGATATGCAATTTCCGGTATACAAATTGTACACCGGAAATTCCAATTTCCGGAACTCTACAGAACATGGTACCGGAAATTGCAATTTCCGGTATACAAATTGTACACCGGAAATTGTAATTTCCGGAACTATGATTAAATAACAACAAAAACACGTACCGAAGATTTGGAATTTCCGGTAAGAACAGAGCGTTTTCAGAGATTTGGAATTTCCGGAAGCGTGAGAGCGTTTTCAGAGATTTAGAATTTCCGGAAGCGTGAGTGTGAGTGGATCGGGAAAGGTTGAGTTTTTGTTAAGTTATTAAGGGGCATTATGGGAAATTCGCAAATTTGTCACGTTTAACTCATATGCTTATCCTCGACGTGCCCAATGTCTGCGAACAGAGCGTCGAGCTCGCAGACATTGGGCACGTCGAGCTCCTCCAGGCATTGGGGACGTCGAGCTCGCAGGCATTGGGCACGTCGAGCTCGCAGGCATTGGGCACGTCGACCTCCTCCAGGCATTGGGGACGTCGAGCTCGCAAACATTGGGCACGTCGAGCTCCTCCAGGCATTGGGGACGTCGAGCTCGCAGGCATTGGGCACGTCGAGCTCGCAGGCATTGGGCACGTCGAGCTCCTCCAGGCATTGGGGACGTCGAGCTCGCAGGCATTGGGCACGTCGAGCTCGCAGGCATTGGGCACGTCGAGCTCCTCCAGGCATTGGGGACGTCGAGCTCACAGACATTGGGCACGTCGAGGTATACATTTTCATGTTTTAAATGCCTGTTTTTTAAAACTCGAACGACACTTGATGCTATTTCAAGAACTTTGGTAACATACCGGAAATTGCAATTTCCGGTATAGATATTAATGTATAGGAAATTCCAATTTCGGTAACATTGTGTGTAAATTTTGTTACGGAAATTGCAATTTCCGGTATACAATTTTAAACACAATGTTCTGGAAATTGGAATTTCCAGATATCTAATATCACGGAATTGCAATTTCCGGTAACAAAATTTACACACAATGTTACCGGAAATTGTAATTTCTGGTATACAATTTGTATACCGGAAATTGCAATTTCCGGTAACATTTTCGGAATTAAAAAAAAAAGGCAATTTTTAATGATTTTATACGAGGGGTATTTTGGGAAATATGCAAAATGGGGGGGTGTACTTAACAGGTGGGGGGGTGTCTTTAATAATGGCCTAAAACAATTACGAAAAACTACAAGTAGCTGTCCAATTGCAAATAAAGAGAATAGATTGGGCCTGAAAACAAATACGTAAGGGCCCATGATTTTAACACATCCCTCACTTATTTTTCTCACCACCCCTCTCAAAAATCCCAATTTTACCCCTATTTTTATTATCCTCTTCTTCCTCAGCTCTCCATCGTGCATTACATTCTTCTTGCAGACCCAAAACCTCTCTTCCCCCTTGTTTTTTTCCCTTTTTCCCACAACCTTGTTTTTCTTATCAGGATTCTGATCATGATTGAAAAATAAGCAAATCAATCTATCGAAATTGGATAGAGTGTGATAATATGATTACCTAGTTTCTTCGATTCTTACACCTCGAGCCAAAGGTGTTTGTGAAAATGACACAGATAAACGCAAAACATGTTGATCACTGACGCAATTTAAACATAAAAAATAGTGTACCGTTGTTGATCACCATCTGCAATTCGTGTTGATGTTATTTTTTTCCTGAAAAAATAACACGTCCGGATTCTTATTTCCGGAAGCTTCCGGAATCAAGTTCTCGGATGAATATAAAAAAACTACTTTCGGATTCTTATTGTCGGGACATTCCAGAAACAAGAATTCGAAAGTGTTAATTTTTCAGATATAGCAAAAAGGGAGGTGAAAAACGTTGTTCAAAAACACTTCCAGATTTTTATTGCCAGGACATTCTGGAAACAAGAATCGGAAATGTTAATTTTTTGCTAGATTTGAATATCCCGGATTCTAAATTCCGGAATTTTCCGGATATAAGAATCTGGTAGTGTTTTCTGTTACGGCATGACGACATTTCCTTCTTTTAGATCCACACGATATATTTGTCTTTGCTATTCCTTCCCACCACTTCGACAACGAACAAAACAAAGTTGGTGGACAGAACAGAGCTTCAAGTCGAGGGAGTATGTGAGGGAAGTGGTAAACCAACTTGAAGTGGGTCACAATCCATGCTAAAGCTGATGTGAAACGAGTGATGAAGCTGAAACGAGGTCTAGTATGCAAGTCATGAAGCTGATGCAGAGCTTCAACACATGGATATTTTAAGCAAGGGCAATGTTGAATTTTCAAAAATATGGGAAGTGTGAAAATTAATGAAAGGAGGTGGTAAAATCAAGGCCCATAAGTAAGTTGACTCCACCCCTACTGGAAAGACACAAGAGAGGATAACAGCAATAGCTGCAACAGTAGAGCCCAAATTGATGTAGTTGTACTGAAATACAACAAACAGAGCTATTTCTCCATAATCAACACAAAATCCCTAAACCCATAAATTTTATAACTCAAAAAACAATCAATACTTTATGAACACTTAAAGGAAGCTAAGAAAGAATAGGTGTTTACCGCCACACAAAAAAAAAAAAAAAAAAACTCCCTTAATGCCCTCAGTTATGCTGTCACGATATTGAAATTTCCTTTTGCAACAGAGTACCTACAAATATATACAAACCAAAAATCCGTTAAATTCAGAAATAGAAATTGCAACCAACAAATGTAATCTAAGTTTTAAATTCAGAACCGTAACCAACAAACAGATATATTTAGGATTAAGGAGATATATTGGGTTAGAATTAGAAGGAGAGAACCAAAGGGAAATATAAAAAAAAAAAAAAAAAAAAAAAAAAAAAAACCTACAGCAGAGGTCTGTAACTTTGGAGAAGAAGAGTTTGACAAATGGAGGCCAGCCAAAAGCATGAGAGTGCCGCTTTCCAACCAAGAAGAAAAATACCTCAACAAAAATTCTTCCCTAAATTTAAAACCACAAGGCAAGTTGTTAAACTAATACCCAGGAAAATGAAAATGCAAGCAAAATACACTAACCCTCGGACGATTCCTCGACGGTGGAATGATAGGGAGCTTATGGTGAAGGGATTGTATTCTTCTCGCAAACGAAGAAGAAGAAGAAGAAGAAGAAGAAGAAGGGAGAAGGAGAAGAAGAAGGAGAAGAAGAAGGGAGAAGAAGGAAGAAGGAGAAGAAAGAAGGAGAAGAAGAAGGAGCAGAAGAAGGAAGAGAAGAAGAAGAAGAAGAAGAAGGAGAAGAAGAAGGAGAAGAAGAAGAAGAAGAAGGAGAAGCAGAAGAAGAAGAAGAAGAAGAAGCAGAAGAAGAAGAAGAAGAAGCGCTCAAACACGGTGTTCAACGACAATGGACCGAGCACGACGTTCAACGATGGTGGATTGTGCAGTGGTCCAAGCACGGCAGAACAGTGGCCTGACACAGTGGCATTCGTGGCACAGCGAAGCGACTCGAACTGCTTCAGAAGATGTCGATGGGTTCATGGTGCGATGAGGGTTGTGAAATCACAGTGGAACAAAGGGAAAATATGTGACGATGCGATGAGGGTTCTCCTTTTAGGTCAAAGAAGGAGAGCGGAGCGGCAAGAGGTCGCGTCGGGCGGTGAGCATTCGGCGGTTCACAGCAACAGCGATGGTGAGATGGTCTGCGACGAGAGGTCGCAGCGGGTAGTGCCTCATAGCCAGCAGTTCAAGTATCACCAGCAGCGACGGTGAGATGGTGAGAGTGAAAAGGGCTAGGGTTTTAATCCAGTTTGCGATGAGATCTAGAAAGTGGCTGAGGGTTTCTTTCTTATTTATTAAAATGAGTTGTTACTGCAAAGAGAGAATGGCTTAGGGTTTCAAGTATCTGTTTTAAGTTTTTTTTTTTTGAAAAAAAATTCCAGCAAAAAAAAAAATAGTTAAAAACATTATTTTTTGGTGTTTTGGAGGGAAGAACCACCACTTGCAGCCAGAATTTTTTTATTAATTTAGATTTTAAGGGCAACAAGGATAGAAATGTAGCCTTTTATCATAAATTGCGCAACGGTTCAAAACTGTTCCCAGATATAGTTAAGAGAACAGTTATTAACTATTGCAAAAAAATTTATGTGGCAACAGGTCAAAACTGTTCTCATTTAAATTTTAGGGAACAATTATTCAGTATTGCGAAAAGAGTGTTGGGTAAAACGTACATTTTGTGGCAATAGTCACAAAATGTTGGCTGATATACTCTTAGGCAACACTTTACACATATTGGTAGAAAATGTGTTGCCAGAAGCGTAAAATGTTGTAATGTTGTTTTCATCCAAAGGAATATCTTTCTGGAGTAGTTAAGAGACCCATAGTTGAAAAACAGAGTTTTTTCCTCAGCGTAATCGCTTGAAGAAAAGGAATCACTATTGCGTAGAGTTAGTTGATCCATCGGCTAAATTTCATTTCGCAATGGGCAGGGTAAAAACTCACTTTATGGGTATGGGGTCGGGTTTGGGTAATTACCCGCAAATCCGAGTGGAATTGATTCGTCAAAATAAAAGTGTCCATTTTTATCCGTAATTAAATATATAAGTTTATGAATTTGTTGTTTGAATGTTTATTGCGATATTTACTTTTTTGACACATATTGCGATGTTTACTTTTTTTTTTATGTTTTGAATGTTTTTATTTAGTTATGTATTTTGATTTATAATATTTTACGAGCAGATTTAAAAGATTTTTGGATTTTTTTTAATTGTTATAATAATTTTTTTTGTTATTGATTGTTTTTCAATAGTTAAAGTGCAGATAACATGCGCGAGTACAAGTACAAATATTTGATGCTTCAAATATTTCATCAAAGACACCTGAACGACTAATACTTCATCAGAATTGATTCCGATAGAAGCAAAAAGTTCATAGTTTTTGCATTGAATAAAATCAATTCTGAGTGTGGAACCCACAAAATTCTTTATATTTATATATTAAAAGTGATTCTAATTTTATTATTCAAACGAAATCAATTTGTCTAAACCTATTTTTAAAATATATATTATTACCAAATACAAATCAATTTTTTTGTACAAAATTATTTTTTAAAATCAATCCTTCAGATCAATTCTATCACGATCTACTCCCTCCGTTTTCGTTTATAAGCAAAAGTCACTTTTTACTTTTATTGAAAAATGTATGTATTTGGTCTAAATTTTGGATCAAATATATATATTTTTCAATAAATATAAAAAATAACTTTTATTTATAAATAAAAACGGAGGGAGTAAAACCAAGGAACCCTTACTAAGCAATAATCAATGGTGAGAGACAAAAGGAGCTTCGCTAAATAACCAAAGTAGGAGTATCCAAGACTGTTTGGTTGACTCATTGGAAAGGCATTCTACCGGTTAATGTGGTTAGACTTTAGAGCATTATGGATGGCCCACCAAAATGGCAATTAAAATTCAGTTGTGTTATTTTGACACCAGAATTCGACAACCGTATGCGACACCGTATGTTTGTACATGTACGGACCGTATATCCGTACATGTACGGATAATATTTTTATTTGTTTTTACTATCAGCATATATATCCTGATGGTAGGATATGTATCCTGATGGCAAGATACATTTTTAAAATACTGTTATTTTATCCGTACGTATATCCGTACAATACGGACTGTACGAACATACGGTGTCATCCGTACAGTTGTCAAATTCTTATGTCAAAATATCATTTTTCTTAAAATTAGCTTCAAGGATTCATAATGCCGATTTATTCAATTAATGCAAGACTGATTCGTACCCACTATAATAAAGCATATTGAATTCCATGCACAGTGCGAAAAATTATTTCAATTTAAGGCAATGTTTGGTAAAAAGTATTCCTTCCGGTCTAAATTATAAGGATTAGAATATGTAAATAATCTTTTATTTTTAGAATTTGTATAAGAGATACTCTCTTGATTTGTATAGGAGATACTCTCTTGATTTACTTAATAAAATTATAGTCAAGAGATTATCTAGAATTTTGTATATATTATTTGGAAAATCAATGAAACGATCACGCAAACAATTTATCGTCAGGGGACGACATGGCATATATTCTTCTTTATGTGGATGACATTATTCTTGCTGCGTCTTCAGATGCTCTTCGTCAATCCATAATGTCTAAGCTTGGTTCTAAGTTTGCTATGAAGGATCTGGATTCTCTAAGTTATTTTCTGGGCATCTCTGTTACAAGACATTCAAGAGGTCTTTTTCTTTCACAAAAGTAATATGCGAAAGAAATTATTGAGCGGGCCGGTATGTCTTCTTGCAAGTCATCTGCTACACCGGTGGACACAAAAGCAAAGCTCAGTATCTCTTCAGATAATCCCTATCATGATCCAACTGAGTATCGCAGTCTTGCCGGAGCCTTACAATATTTGACTTTCACGAGACCGGATATTTCCTATGCTGTTCAGCAAATATGTTTGTCTATGCATGACCCGAGAACACAACACATGTCTGCTTTGAAGCGAATCATTCGCTATATTCAGGGTACTCTCGATTTCGGTCTCCATATTTATCCCTCTTTAATTAATAAGCTCATTTCATACACCGACGCAGACTGGGGTAGAAGTCCATACACCAGACAGTCGACTTCTGGCTATTGTGTCTATCTTGAGGATAACTTGATTTCATAGTCTGCGAAAAGACAACCTACTTTGTCCCGGTCCAGTGTTGAGGCTGAGTACCGTGGGGTGGCTAATGTTGTCTCTGAATCCTGTTGGATTCGAAACTTACTTTTGGAGCTACATTGTCCTATTACGAAAGCCACTTTAGTCTATTGTGACAACGTTAGTGCGGTGTACCTTTCCGGCAACCCGGTTCAACATCAACGCACTAAGCACATTGAGATGGATATTCATTTTATGCGTGAGAAAGTAGCTCGTGGTCAAGTTCGTGTTCTACATGTCCCTTCGCGTTATCAGATTGCAGACATATTCACTAAGGGACTTCCGCTGCAACTCTTTGATGATTTTCGAGATAGTTTCAATGTTCGGCAGCCTCCCGTTTCGACTACGAGGGTGTATTAGAATATGTAAATAATCTTTTATTTTTAGAATTTGTATAGGAGATACTCTCTTAATTTGTATAGGAGATACTCTCTTGATTTACTTAGCAAAATTATAGCCAAGAGATTATCTAGAATTTTGTATATATTATTTGGAAAATCAATGAAACGATCACGCAAACAATTCTATCAATAAGAAACAACACTTTTTTTGGTTTATTGAATAACTCATGTATTTGGTCTATAATATAGATCAAATACATGAGTTATTCAATAAATCAAAAAAGTGTTGTTTCTTAGTAGTAAATAGTACTACCTATATTCCTTTTTACCAATGAAACCAATAAATTTTGTAATTTTTCTTAAATTTATTAGTCTTTTACCTATGATACTCTTAATTGTTTATTATCTATAACACTTATTTCTCTCTCTACAATAAATAATTAAGGGTATAATTGAGAAACAAGTAATTAATGTAACCTTAATCTATTAAAATGACAAATAAAAAGGAACAAATTTATTCTTAAAAATTGACAAGTAAAAAGGAACGGAGAGAGTAGATAAGTAGCTGATAGCGAATAAACTAGCAGATAGCGGATAGCTGATAGCGGATAAGCTAGCAGATTGAATTTAAAGTGTTTGGTAAAATTAGCGATTGAACTAATAGATAAATACAAAATGACATAAAGGGTCATTTTAATAAATGAGAGAGACCGTAAAAATTAATAATTTTGTACTTCATTTAATAGAAGATAAATGAGAAATTTATTTAAAATAATAAGGGTAAAAACGAGAAAAAAATAAAATACTATAAGCTATAATCTCAAACATTACTTTAAGTTGCATCTGAAAAACGCGATAAACTAATGGCTACCAAACATCTAATACAAGCTTATTTGCTATAAGTCATCAGTAATAACCTAGCGTTTTGGCCTGACCAAACACAATGTAATTATATGGGAAGTTTAAAAACTCGGTTTTTTTGCATAAATGTTCCTTGAAAAGGTTTATCCAAATTGAGTAGTTTTTATGAGACAATATGGAAACGGTTGGCCAGCAGAAAAAGACAAGCTTGTGAGAATAACAAAGGAGAACTAACTGTGCGGGTCAATCGTGTGTAATTAATGCGTAAGCCACTATCCAAAAATAGGCTTTTGGAGAAAGAAGCATCCCTGATATAATAAAAATTAAAGAGTAATGAATAAAAAAGACTTTATCTCAAATGACTAGCATACTGAGGCCACTTTATGCTATTTTTTGGTGAAATTAATTATTTTTTTGGTGAAAAGGCCACTTTATGCTATGCTTACAAAGAAGAAAACATAAAAGGAGGGTATTGGACCCAAAAGAAGAAGAAAAAAAGAGGATAATTGATAGTCCCTGTTGGAAAACAGAATGAATCCCAAAGTATTGAGGAATTCTAATAAATCCCAAAATTTAGGGAGTAATGTTTGTCCACTTTTTAATTAACAACTAAAGTCTTTAATCTCTCACTTGGTGAGGTCAAGTACATGATCAAACAACATATACTACAATTTCCTATGCCATTTACTTGCTAATATCGATCTCTTAATGGTTTGATTTATAATTTTAGTCTCCAGCAAGACTGAAAATAAAAAGACCATATAGTTTCTCTTTTAGTCAATACTTCCCTCCAGCAAACATCCCTTTCTATTGAGAAGCAGCCAAAACAAGCAGGCTGCAAATGAACTGATATAAAGAAACAACATTAACCAGTAAAATCTTCAAGGAACTTAACAGAGTCAGTAATTTACTCACACATCATGTAAACAATGAATCCATGTAAAAGGATCATCAAATTTGTTAGTGCTGCAATAACTATAACCCAGCTTCCAGCCTTGTACTTCCCAAATCCCAACAGTCAAATGAGTAATGATCACAACACACATGTCAAGGTCCCAAGCACACAGCTCTATGAGTGAGCTAAGAGACGCTTAAGGAGTTGAACCAGGTACGGGATTCAAACCCCGGAAACTAACTTAATCACCGATTTACTAACATTTGCTTGTTAAAAAAACATGTCAAAGAAAAAAAAAGAACATAAAAGTGTATAGAATTACAGATAAATGGTAACAACCTTTTCTAACATGCCAGGGTAAGTCATGAAGTCAGTTAATTAGCAACTAGTTTTTGGATGCATGAAAGAACTGTTAGAATTATTTCTAGTAATTCTTGTGAAATTTCTGATCAATTGTGGCGCTTTAGGTTTTCAAAGCGGTAATGTTATGATCCGATTGATGATCTTCAGGCCATGAATAAGTGATCAATTGTAATGGGCACTGGGCCTTTAATTACGATTTCGTGGGAGGCAGTGTAGGCGTAGCTGGGCGTGATGGGTGGTCTAGGGTTAATAAATAGAAAAATTTGGAGTCACTGCGTCAGAAATCATATATCGCTCGTCTACGGTTTGCCCCATTGATGTGAGAACCGGAGTTTGTGACCAGAAGGAAGGCTGGTTCGTGATTTCAGGAGCTCTACAAGGCGAGGCGAGTTTACGGTATTCGTGATCGTGTCTTCAACAGTAAGTCTTTCTGTCGGTGTTCTAATTTCATATAATAGATCCTATAAATATTATATGTGGTATCAGAGCGGTTATTATATGGATTAGAACTCGATATTTAGCGAGATGAAAATTTTTATCACGTCTGGATTTTTATTTTTTATTTTTGGATAATTTTCGTTTTTAAATTGCTTGTGAAATTCGAATAATGATTCACAATAAATCAGAGCATGAAATCTTAAGGGTTTTGTAGAGGACGTTCATACGAATCTAATGGCACAGATTTCATAATTTTTCATTGCCTATAGAGGTAGAAATTCGAAAATTACAGGAGTTCACAGATCAACAATTTTGGGGCTGAAGTATCACGTTTTGATGGTTAAAACTTGTGATTATATTATTAACATTATTGGAAATTTGATTCTGCAAAGAACCCACTAAAAATGGAGTCGAATCGGAGCCGAAATCGAGAGAAACGCCGCCTGAAAACGTGACCCACGAAAAAACCCGGTTCTGGCCGAGGGTCGACCCGCCAGAACTTGAAGATGGTGAACAGTACTCGCGGACGAAGCCCACTCGCGGGGCACGGAGAGTGAGAGAGAGTGCGGACTCTACGGGAGTCCGTTTTCGACGCGGTTTTTTGCGTTACACTCTATATTTCATGCTTGTATTTACTATATTTTTTCCAAAATTTTTCCGCTGCGTTAGATATTTTTTTTTAAAATATAATGCATTAAATTGATTTTTTAATTATTTTTCTGACGAAAATTAAATTGAAAAATATGTTAGAAAAATAATATGATGCATTCTGGATTTAATGGTAGTGTTCACTCTCCCTGTAGAGTTGCGCATGATTGTATGCTATTATTTTTTATATACGTGTTTTTAATTGACTACCTTGTTACACTATAAAGTACAAAACATGTTGAGAATGCGAGTTGAATTGATGCATGACCAGTAAGGGTGCTCATTTAATGATGTACTCGCTTGTTGACTGTGTCTTATCTATGGACAAGAGAAAAATGATTCCTATGCAAGAGTTTTGTGCGTCGATATGAGCCGTTACCACCAAAGTGGGACCGCTTGTATTGATTCATGAAAATTTCTTTGTAGTTTGAGGAATGCTTTTAATCATTTCATGCAATTACCTGCCCAAAGGGGGTGGTTGTATGTTGTGGTTGAAAGTTATTTGCAGATGGAGTTATTGGGAAATGGATTGGGCTAAGGGATTGTCTGCCCAAAGGGGACAATTTTTTGAACCCAGTGTATTCTCATGGATTAACCCATCCGAGGTTTTGACCGAGTTTTTCAACCTTGGTTGGTGCATTCTACCCAAAGGTGAATGTTCCATTTTACTGGCCTCAATGTGATAGCTTGTTTTATTTTTGGAGCTATATCTTGTCATATTACATATACTAATGCATTTGTGTTTTGTCTTAACAGTAAACTATTGAATATTCTGATACTAGTATTAATTTTAATAATTGCTAGTTTGATGAATTTTGAATTATTGAAAAATTTTCTCTTAATTTATCAAACATATTTGGTTTATGCTTGAGCACGTATAGTTTTATTTTGAGCAATTTAATTTATTTTGACAAACAATAAAGTTGTGTTTAGTTATATATAAAAGTATCTTTTAATGACCTTCTTGTCATTGGTTGTGACATGCCACATTGAAACTTGAAAATACTCAAGCTTGTATGTGTTAGAAAGTAGGACTTGATTTGACATGAGTTTAATTATTGTTCTCTAACATTTATTCTATGAGCCATCTGAGAACTTATATAAAGTTGATGCTTCCGCTTTTGTTGGTCCTACACACAAGTATGAGTGATACACATTTAGAGGTTAGTTATAAAATATATATATTTTTTGTTATTGATGTATTGTATACATGCATAAATAGAGAAATTTCTTCTTAATGAGCTTTTAACTCTCTCTCATATTTGTGTTTGGAATATGTATTTATATACGGGTATGACATTATTTCACAATGTTGTGGCATTGAAATTATTGAGCTCTTTTATAGGCATAATTTTTTGAAAAATATTTTCATTGCACGTCATACTGTTTTCCATTGATGGTGATCATTGTCACAATAATTTTATAAGTATTTGGAAATATAATATTTGGTATATGTTGATTTGTGCTCCCTTAGAGTGGTACAAATTGTATAAATTTAGAGATATTTATTGCATGATTAATTCAAAAAGTGAATTTATGGATATCTCCAATGTGATAATATTTAATTTTGAAAAGCATTGTATAATCATGTCTTTAATTTCCATTGAATGGTTAAGTTGGTAGTTATGCACATATGTGGTTCCATTTTCGGAATTTAATTATTTATATTACGGTATAATCTTTCATGGTTATTACTGTGATCAAGTTGGAAATTGTGGTGAGCATGTGAGAACGTTTCAAGTGCTTCCTCTTGCATTGTGATCTACTGTTTAAATGTGCTTATAGCTTATTGTTTGTGTTTTTCGCTGCGCAAATATTTCTACTTGAAAACGATCCAAATATGTGTTGTAATTTATGTATTTTCCAGCTGATATTTTATAAATAATATTTTATAAATAATATACTGGAAAGAAAATATACCATGGGTTAGATATGTGCATGATGTATATGTGCTTGACAGTGTTATGGAAATTTATACCTTTAGCATATATCATGTAATTTTAAAGTGCCAATTCACTTAATTGTGAAATATTGTTTTGATTGTTGTAAGTGTAAAACTTGTAGAATGATAATGGTTTTAAATTCATGATGAGTAGGGGTGTTTATTTTTTAATGCACCTTCTTATGGACTGTATCATGGTTAAGGGCAAGAGATATTGATTCCTGGGTAAAAGCATTTCACTGATTATAGTGGGGATTCCCGCCAAAGTGGGATTACTCATTATTAATTGGTGGAATTTAGTTTATCATTAGAGGAATGCTTCTGATTGTCACGTGCAATTTCCTGCCCAAAGGGGGTCATTGTATGTCATGATTAGTAGCTAATTTGCGATGAAGTTATTGGAGGTACACTGGTCTAGGAGATTTGTCTGCCCAAAGGAGATAGATCTCTAAACCCAATGTATACTCGTTGAGTAACTCATTATCGAATATGTTTGGTGAAGTTAATGGAGGTACGTTGGTGTAGGGAATTTGTCTGCCCAAAGGGGACAATTTTCTGAATCCAGTGTATGCTCACCGATTAACTCATATGAGGTTCTGACCACGGTTGCGACCTTGGTTGCGCATTCTGCCCAAAGGAGAATGTGTTGTTATGTTGGCCTCCAAATAGCTTGATTTAAGCTGAAATCATGTCTTGTCCTGTTTCTTACTTTAACGCATTTTAAGTTTTGCTTAACAATCATTTTTTTTTATTTTAATAACAACTATTTTGCTTAGTTTGTTATGGAGCACTACTTAATTTATTTCATGAAAGTTCATGATAAGCTTTTGGATGCTTGTGTTAGTTTACTATAAATTTTTTGTATATTTAACATGTTTGGATCTTGACATCAGTGGGAGGATTTTGACTTTAGTCATTATTTGATGTCAAGAATGGTAATAAAAATAATTTATTGAAATATACGATTTTCAAGGCTTTTGTTTGTGGGTTGCGATTTTGAATTCGAATTTGTTATGCATTAGATATTTGAATTTCCTGTTGCAATTTTTGAACTCCCAGTTGTTCGATTTTTCTGGTTCTTATATCAGACCACATCAAAAGTTATATGATTCGTGATTACTTTATTGTTACTTGTTCTATAGCTACTTTTGATATTTATGCAGATCTGTTGACATTATTTGCACATTCTTTTAAGACTTTACGGAGATCTGGCGCTTTGCTTTGTTTTATCAGAAGGATATTGATGATGAACGAATAGCTAATTATGTTGATTATTAGAATAATAAAAATGCAAAAGCTTTGACTTTTTCATTTATTTCATACTTGAAAATGTGCCTTCATTAAATATAATTCGCTTCAGTTTTTCCTTCTGTATCATAGCACCCTCAGCTATGTATTAATTAGATCCATCCAATTCTTTTGCTCATGTTTTTATCCTGGACATAATTGAGAATAGTAAAATAAGTGGTCCTTAATGTTGATTATTCTGGGATAATCTTATGACATGTGAATGTGAGAAAGTTTGAGGATAGTTTATCTTTATTTGATGAGCGCAGATAAGGTACATAATAACCTTTTTCAATTTCAGTATGATTGTGGATTTTATACATGGATTGGAAAATCCTAATATTTTCAAAATGATGATAAAATTGGAGTTATTGATTTCAATTATTTGTTAATTACCTTTATGATTGAAAGGTTTACTGTTAAGTTTGTCTGGGGAATAATAAACCTTTACTATATGGTATGTACAATGAACTTATCAATTATCATTTGAATTATATGTTAGCATAAAGAAAAATGGTTGACATTCAAATCTTCTATATATATAAGTTTTTCAAAGATTTTACTTGTAAGGAAAAAGGTTGTTACTCAGGGATGCATATTTGAAAGATTTAACTCAGATTTGAGCCACCTTTGACTTCCTTAAAATCTATCTTGTATTCATATTTCAAAGCATACATTGTTAGTATCCCGTTATATGTTGGTCTTTCCAAAGTTAGCTTCTTGTTGCTGTTATTGCCTATTTATTTATTAGTTGAAATTGATGAGTTGTTACCTTCTCATTTTTGATTTAATTCTAGCAGCTAATGCTCAGATTAAGGGCTTAGTGTTTATGTGGTAGAACTATATCCCTCTATATATTACTGCATTATTTTTAAATGACCCCATTTCTGTTGGCTTTAGCCCTGCAACTTTGAAGGGTCGTTGTCTTGAGCCCTATGCATTGAATGCTTTGAAACCAGTGATCAGAAGCAATATTTGTCATGCAAAAGAATTGAAGAAATTGTTAATCCAAAGAGCTATCATGAAACTAAATAGATTCCACATGGTTAATCCTTTAACCAAGGGACTCTGCCCATAATTATTTATTTATCATTAGTTTTGTGAACATGAGCTCTATGAGTTTGTATAATATGCTTGGGTAGTGGGAGTTTGTGCTTTATGTCATGTTAGCTCTCGCATTTTTAACACTTTTGGTGTTTTGATAACATTTTCTATTTAACTTGATAAATTAATTATAAATTGAATTATGTTATTATATACCTTTGTATATGTTTAACAGATGCAAAAATGTTGAAACTCGGTGTCGTTGGGACCACTATGCCCGTGGTCGACACCATGTAAGAGTTGTGGCATTACAGTTTTGTTAAACCATGAAGCTCGGTGTCGCCTGGACCACTGTGCCGGTGGTCGACACCATGTTGGAGCTGAGGCATTATGGTTTTATTGAACCATTTAGCTCGGTGTCGCCTGGACCACTGTGCCGGTAGTTGACACCATGTTGGAGCTGAGGCATTATGGTTTTATTGAACCATTTAGCTCGGTATCATTAGGACCACTGTGCCGGTGGTCGATGCCATGTTGGAGCTGAGGCATATTTGCAAAAACATTAGAGCTCGGTGTCAATGGGATCATTTGTGCGGTGATCGACGCCATATCGGAGCTGAGGCATCATGGTTTCTTATGAACCATATAATTTCTCTGGCTTTAATGCATTTGAGAGAAATTGAGGACTGACAAAGAAAATGACAGTATGGCTATAAGATCATATTGGCATGCCATTTTCTTGCTACACTCCACATAGATGGCTAGTCGACGAAGTTGGTGGTATTTGTAACCATGGAAGGTGTCATGTCAATATAAGATGTGACTACCGCCATGATTCGGTATCATTTGGCTTTTGTTGGATGGAGTCTTAATTAGGTGTTGCATCTTGGGATCATGTGTTTAGTGGCCACGTTAGGAAGTATGTTATTAGCCCAAGAGTCGTTTTCAAAATGTTTTTTAAAATTAAAATTGCACAATTGATTTTGCCCAAGTGGGAGAATGTTAGAATTATTTCTAATAATTCTTGTGGGCTACAATCAATTGTGGCCTTTAGTTTTCCAAAAACGGGCTAATGTTATGATCCAATTGATGATGCTCAGACCCGCAAATAAGTGATCAATTGTAATGGGCCTTTGGACACCTAATTCTGATTTATGTGGGAGACAGTGTAGGCCCAACCACTAGGCCCATGATGGGTGGTCCTAGGGTTAATAAATAGAGAGGCTAGGTCCCCTTTGCCGTCACCGAAATCATATATGCTCGTCTACGGTTTGCCCCATTGATGACCGAGAACCGGAGTTTGTGACCAGGCAAAGGAAGGCTTAGTTCGTGATTTCAGGAGCTCTACAAGACTGAGGCAGTTTCTGGTATTCGTGATCGTGTCTTCAACAAGTAAGTGCTCTAATCGGTGTTCTAATTTCATATAATAGATCCTATAAATATTATATGTGGTATCAGAGCGGTTATTATATGGATTAGAACTCGATATTTAGCGAGATGAAAATTTTTATCACGTCTGGATTTTTATTTTTTATTTTTGGATAATTTTCGTTTTTAAATTGCTTGTGAAATTCGAATAATGATTCACAGTAAATCAGAGCATGAAATCTTAAGGGTTTTGTAGAGGACGTTCATACGAATCTAATGGCACAGATTTCATAATTTTTCATTGCCTATAGAGGTAGAAATTCAAAAATTACAGGGGTTCACAGATCAACAATTTTGGGGCTGAAGTATCACGTTTTGATGGTTAAAACTTGTGATTATATTATTAACATTATTGGAAATTTGATTCTGCAAAGAACCCACTAATAATGGAGTCGAATCGGAGCCGAAATCGAGAGAAACGCCGCCTGAAAACGTGACCCACGAAAAATTAGCGATTGAATTAATAGATAAATACAAAATGACATAAAGAGTCATTTTAATAAATGAGAGAGACAGTAAAAATTAATAATTTTGTACTTCATTTAATAGAAGATAAATGAGAAATTTATTTAAAATAATAAGGGTAAAAACGAGAAAAAAATAAAATACTATAAGCTATAATCTCAAACATTACTTTAAGTTGCATCTGAAAAACGCGATAAACTAATGGCTACCAAATATCTAATACAAGCTTATTTGCTATAAGTCATCCGCAATAACCTAGCGTTTTGGCCTGACCAAACACAATGTAATTATATGGGAAGTTTAAAAACTCGGTTTTTTTGCATAAATGTTCCTTGAAAAGGTTTATCCAAATTGAGTAGTTTTTATGAGACAATATGGAAACGGTTGGCCAGCAGAAAAAGACAAGCTTGTGAGAATAACAAAGGAGAACTAACTGTGCGGGTCAATCGTGTGTAATTAATGCGTAAGCCACTATCCAAAAATAGGCTTTTGGAGAAAGAAGCATCCCTGATATAATAAAAATTAAAGAGTAATGAATAAAAAAGACTTTATCTCAAATGACTAGCATACTGAGGCCACTTTATGCTATTTTTTGGTGAAATTAATTATTTTTTTGGTGAAAAGGCCACTTTATGCTATGCTTACAAAGAAGAAAACATAAAAGGAGGGTATTGGACCCAAAAGAAGAAGAAAAAAAGAGGATAATTGATAGTCCCTGTTGGAAAACAGAAGGAATCCCAAAGTATTGAGGAATTCTAATAAATCCCAAAATTTAGGGAGTAATGTTTGTCCACTTTTTAATTAACAACTAAAGTCTTTAATCTCTCACTTGGTGAGGTCAAGTACATGATCAAACAACATATACTACAATTTCCTATGCCATTTACTTGCTAATATCGATCTCTTAATGGTTTGATTTATAATTTTAGTCTCCAGCAAGACTGAAAATAAAAAGACCATATAGTTTCTCTCTTAGTCAATACTTCCCTCCAGCAAACATCCCTTTCTATTGAGAAGCAGCCAAAACAAGCAGGCTGCAAATGAACTGATATAAAGAAACAACATTAACCAGTAAAATCTTCAAGGAACTTAACAGAGTCAGTAATTTACTCACACATCATGTAAACAATGAATCCATGTAAAAGGATCATCAAATTTGTTAGTGCTGCAATAACTATAACCCAGCTTCCAGCCTTGTACTTCCCAAATCCCAACAGTCAAATGAGTAATGATCACAACACACATGTCAAGGTCCCAAGCACACAGCTCTATGAGTGAGCTAAGAGACGCTTAAGGAGTTGAACCAGGTACGGGATTCAAACCCCGGAAACTAACTTAATCACCGATTTACTAACATTTGCTTGTTAAAAAAACATGTCAAAGAAAAAAAAGAACATAAAAGTGTATAGAATTACAGATAAATGGTAACAACCTTTTCTAACATGCCAGGGTAAGTCATGAAGTCAGTTAATTAGCAACTAGTTTTTGGATGCATGAAAGAACAAGTTATACAGGATAAATCACATTTCATGTCATAGCTCTATTTTACTCACAGTATCTCCTCCCTCAACACTACTCATATTAGCTCTTAAATATACATCACGAGACCACATCATCACACAATTAGGACTAAGGTAATCCCAGATGCAGAGGTTGCAAACTTTGTTAAATATTAACCACCAATAAATCAAATGAAAGCAATTGAAAGAGCAAAAAGATACACCAGCATAAGAACAAAACAAAAATTGTTATTAATTGCTATTGTTTCTGCTATAATGTACAATAGAACAACAGATATTACAATATCCTACCTAAAACTAAAAAAAATTAGTAAACTATGAGGGAAAAAATCAAAAGGAAAAAAAAAGAAAGATTGTAAGTGTATTATCACAATTCAAGAGTCTGACTCAATGGGGTACAAATCTTCAACAATTTCACAACTGCTTCCACAATCAAGTAAAAGCTTCAACAACGCCACAGCTTTGCTTTTCCCTTTGGCACTACCGTGTTCTTGCACATGCACAATCCCATCAGATACCTCACCTCTCTCTCTAACCTCCCCAACAACTCTCTCTCCTCCACACCTCACCAAATTCAACAACCCTGAAACCGCATTCTCCTTAGTTCTCAAACTACCACAACTGCTTCCAGAATTCAAACCTAACAAACCCGCCAATTTCGGAATCCCTGAAACCTTCCGAAACGCTTCCTCGCTCTCCTCGCACCCAGCAATTTGCGCAATCACCGCAGTTGCATCCTCAACTATACCGGTTTTCGGCCTCTTGGATGATTTATCCAAGAGGCCGAAAAGCGCGGTAACCGCACCAAGTCGAATCATGACGATACGATTCGGCGGGTGGAGCGCTATGGGAAAGGACGCTTTGAGGGCGTCTTTGACGGACCTTGTGGGGGAGTGAGGAGTGGAGATGATGTCGATAAGGGCGCGAAGGATGTCGAGGTTAGCGGCGACGAGGGGGCGGGAGTCGGGGAGGGTGGAGAGGAGGCTGTGGAGGGTGGCGGCGGAGGATTGGACGGCGGAGGGGGAGGAGGAGGAGTTGTGATGGGAGAGGATGTGGGAGAGGGCAGGGAGGAGGGTTGGGGAAGAGAGAAGGGGGCGTTGGAGGGAGATGGAGAGGTTGAGGAGGGTGGCGGAGGCGTGGTCCTGGGTAGGGTGGGAAGAGGAGTAGAGGGAGGCGATGAGGAGGGGGATGGCGGTGGAGTCTGCGGCGGTGGTGATGAGGGGACGGGAGGTTGGGTCTTGGTTGGAGATGAGGTGGAGGTGGCGGAGGGCGGCTAGGCGGGTTTGTTCGGAGGGGGAGGTGAGGCTGGAGACCAGAGTGCTGATTGTTAAGAGTTTGGTGTCCATGATAATACCATCAAGTTAGTTTAATTTATTTGGTTATTTCTGGTGTTGGTTACGTGAGAGTGGAAGAAAGCTATTATGATATATATAAAAGAAAAAAAGAAGAAAGCTCTTGTGAGATTAGATTATGGAGAGTGAAGAGTGGTGGGGACGTGGGGTGAAGGAGACAATGCCATATCTGAGATAAATTTGAAAGCATCTCATCGTACCTTAGTATGTAGTGAGTGGATTCTAAATTGACTTTTGTGGTAGTTGACAGGGTCCAGGGAATGAATTTTGAACTGGTAAATTCTTGGAGTTGTTGCGTGGGGTGGTGTTTTTTTTTCACACAACTAGAATTATTGCATTTCTAATTCAATAACATATGAAAAGGTATTAACTCAAAATCATGAGGATTAGCCAAGATATAGCTACCCTAATAAGAGAATGGACTCTTATATTTATTTGTCTCTTAATAAACTCAACCTTAAAGTTTGTTTGTAACGAAAGAAAAATGTGTGAGTGGTGTTAATTAAGGGTTAGCCCGATTCGGTGTGGTTAATTAGTGTGGTAGACTGGTAAATAGATGAATTGTATTTTATCATCCCATATGAGGTTTAGGGATGGATTTACAATTTTTTTTAGGTTATTTATGTCATGTGATTTTTTTAATGAAAGGTCATGTAATTTTTAATTTTAAAATTATTTTTTTGAATTTTGAATTTTTTAACAAATATATTAAATATGTTAAATTATTTATTAATTTAGGAATATTATCATATGATTATAATGGGGTAAAAAGGCTTAACTTTTTTTGATGAATAAAAATTCTTAACTTATTTGTATGAACTATTTTTTATATTGATCTTTTATAGCTTTATTTAACTTGTAGCCTAAATTACATTTTTGGTCCCTTTATTTTGATCAATTTTGGATTTTAGTCCCTACATTTCTAAATTCAAACATTTAGTCCCCCTATCTTTAAATATTCAGATATTTAGTACATCTATTAAGTTGCTATCCAAAATCTAACAGAGTTAATGACGTGGCTTTCATTAATCTCAGTTGGCATTTGATTGGGTGATATACGTTGTTCCATGTCATTAAAACAGGCCATCTCATGAAGGATTTGAATGAGGCCGCTTGGAGAGACATGATGGCATCAATGTACCTCTTAATGAAATGGCTTGTTTTAATGACATAACACCAACATGTATCACCCAGTCAGATGTCAACTAAGGTTAATAAAAGTCACGTCACTAACTCTATTAGATTTTGGATGACAACTTAACAGATGTACTAAATGTGACATCCTGATTTTTAAAATAAGTCTTAAATAATTTTAGAATAATAGTTGGATATTAAAAACCTTAGTTAGAATTAAAATGAGCTTAAAAATGGCTCATAAGAGGCCTATAATGCCTTAAAAGAGGATAGAAAACCCTAGACACGTGTAGAGGGGAAAAAATGGAATTTTGACAGTCTGCGCGTATCACGACACGATGGAGACCAGTGTAAACTGCATCGCGACGCGATGGTAGGTCGGTGGAGAAAGTCGGTGGATCAGCGTGTGCGGATGCTGACACGTGTCCTACATCGCGACGCGACGGACTTCAGGTGTAATGCCATCGCCACGCGATGGGCCGATTTAAGCCTATAAATAGGCCAGGCCTCGACCCCCTCCATTCAGCCCAAGGTATCCCAAGGGCCTTTGGAGGATCGTGAAGGGTGTAGAGAGCTCGAGAGAGGGAAGAGCGCGAGGAACGAGAACGGCAGCGACCATCTTAGCCAGATAAGGGGGAAGATACCTTAATCTCTAGGGAAAATAGGTAGTAGAGTAGGCTTGTCTGCATGAGTAGGGTTCCTTAGCCCTACTAGGGGTTAGTAGTAGCAACACCTTAGGAGAGGGGTTGCAGTGTACAGTGGCTAAGGATAGTCACTGTAGACATACCGACCAACATAGGTTATATTTATGAGATTAGGTAGGCAGTCGCTTATGCGACATAAGGAATAATTAATATGCTGTTTAACATGATGATTTATGATATTCTGTTTTATGTTTGATGTTTATGTGTTACTTTCATATAATATATGTGAGTCTGATGGATGATGTGTGAGTCAAGGGTGACGCCCTCTAGATACAGCTTTGCGAATCCCTAGATGGTAATAGTAGGTATTACCATCGATACCCTATGTTAGTAGTGATAGTCGGGTCGGTGTACCCGAGGTTAGTGTACTGAGGTACAGACGGGATGGTGATGAGATAGTCAGTGGCATTGAGGGTGTGTACTCTACCAAGACCTTGAGGGTGTGTACTCGGTCTTTCCGACGAGTCTCTCCATGTCCGTGGTACCGAAAGTACGGAGGGCCTTTGGGGATAGTCGGTGGCCTTGAGGGTGTGTACTCGGTCACGTGGACGAATCTCTAGGACTTCATGTCTGACAGGTGGGCAATCTTAGCCATCCCTGTTATGGAAATGACGTCCTTGCGCGCAGGACGGTGCCTCACTTCGGTAATTGGATATGGTAGTATGGGATGCCATACCCAGTAATCGAAGATGGTAGCGTATCAGGATCTGTTCTCGGGACAACCAACTTGTCGTACTCGGTGCCCTAAGACTGTGGTAATCGGTCTGGGGAGTAGGGCCGGTGATCAGCCCGAATGATCAGCAATCTGTGGTATTCTGTGTCCACTGGGTCCGTAGAGCTGGTGATCAGCTGAAGGACCAGTGAGACATGTTGGTTGTGACCGTGTGGTCGGGTTTGTCAGTATGACTTGTCAGTGTGGTATGGTCTGTGACCGTGTGCTCATAAGTCTGATTGTGGAATTTGTGGTACCGGTTGTGCTGATGTTCATGATGACGATGGTTATATCTGTTTGATATGTTTGTACTGTACATGGTAATAATCTATCTACTATGCTATTTTCCTGTTTGGAGGAGGTTAGTGGATATCTTACCCCTGTGTTTCCTGTATTTTCTATATTATGCTGTGATAAATAACAGATGAACAAGAAGATCAAATAATGAAAGCCTGGGAAAAATAGCGTTGTATCACGGCCAATATGTCCTATTGCGTACTCTGATGTTGACTTGAAGATGTGTTGTTGCTAAGTCAAGATAAGGTGACGCCCTTTCATGGCAGGGTGCTACACTAAATGTCTGAATTTTTAAAAATAGGGGGGACTAAATGTCTGAATTTAGAAATGGAGAGTTTCAACCTTTATGCACTTGTGATATATATAAAAGCTATTATGATATGTATAAAAGAAAAAAAGAAGAAGAAAGCTCTTGTGAGATTAGATTACGGAGAGTGGAGAGTGGTGGGATGAAAGAGATCGACAATGCCATATCTGAGATGAATTTGTAAGTGTCTCATCGTACTTTTGTATGTAGTGAGTGGACATTCTAAATTGACTTTTGTGGTAGTTGATAGGGTCAAGTGAATGAATTTTGAACCGGTAAATTCGTGGAGTTGCTGTGTGGCATGGTGGGTTGTTTTTGACAGAAATATTATTGCATTTCTAATTCAATAACATCATCGGTATAAAAAGTACAGACTCAAAATCATGGGGACTAGTCTAAGATGTAGCAACCCTAACAAGAGAATGAATCACTACATTTGTTTGTCTCATAATAAACCCAACCTTAAAGTTTGTTTGTAACGAAAGAACACTATGTAGGGTGGTGTTAATTAGGGTTAGCACTATTCTGTGTGGTTAATTAGTGTGGTAGGTAGATGAATTGTATTTTATCATCCCATCTGAGGTTAATTAGTGTTGTAGTTACCACTAGGCTACATGTTATTTTTTTTTGTCAAGGAGTTAACTTATAGCTTATTGTATTAGCTTATAAGCTTGTTTAACCAAAGAAAATATATTTGATAAATAAGCTTATTACACTAGCTAGTTTTTCGGCAATAAGCTAGCTTATCGGCTATAAGCTAGCTTAAAGTTTTTTTTTATGCCAGACGGGGCCTAAAACTACGTTTAAGCTCTCAATTCACATTTAAAAAATAAAATTAAAGTGTTCTCCAACATCTTTTAAGATTACAAAACTATAATTAAAGTGATTTGGGTGGTGCTTGAGAGGCAATCCCAAACATGCTAAAGCAAAAAACTCTAATACTTTTTTATGAGAGAAAGTTTAGATGAATTGGATCCCGGGATTCACCAGTATTAAGAAAAGCTGCCGGACTCAAAAAGCGCTTGTATATATATTTACATATCTTTTGCAGAAAAACTCTAATAGTGCGCTTTAACTTGATTATCATTTGACAAACTTTTAATGGATGGCTTCATCAACAAAGCAATCATTATATGGCTTCATCAACAAAGCAATCATTATTAATTTTAACAAGTTGTTTCAATTCAGCTTCAGCACCTTGTTTTGATTTCCTTCTCGCTTTATATATATATATATATATATATATATATATATATATATATATATATATATATATATATATATATATACATGTGGTCTTATCCGTGGCGATGTTGTGTAGTGTTGCGTTTGGAGCAAGCAAACTAAAGAGATTGGCATTGGTGTTCCATTAGGGTTTTTTTCAATGGCGGGTTCAAACCAGTCAGAGAAGCAAGTGATGTTGGTTGCGATCGTTGATAGCGAGCACAGTACCTACGCCCTGAAATGGACTCTGGATCACTTTTTTATCAACGATAACCCTGTCTTCAAGATTGTTCTTCTTCATGCCAGGCCTTCCGCTACTTCTGCTGTTGGCCTCGCTACCCCTGGTAGTAACACTCTTTTCATCTTTTTGTTTGTTTGTTTGTTTTGGTTTGTTTGATATTGATGTTTTTTGTAATTGAACGAACGAACTCCCCTTAGTGTGCACAGGAGCCGCGGAGATTTTGCCTATTGTGGATGCCGATTTGACAAAGATTGCTGCCAGAGTTGCTGATAACGCTAAACAACTTTGCTTACAGAAATCGGTAATTCAATTCAATGCAATTCAATTTATTTATGTTTATTTTGATTTGGAACTTTGGATGCTTTTTCAATATGGTAACATTTTATTCTATTAGCACGCCGTCTAAATTGATGATATATTGTCAGATTTATTCTATTATTTTCATCTTTTCATGGACTGGGAAATAGGAAAAAAAAAAGTTGAAATTGTGATGAAATTCTATATGGAAAAATAAAGAGATGATGAAGGGAAGAGAATATTCCTATATGGAAAAATTCTATATAGGAAGGTTTTGGTTGAAAGTTTTTCTATACATGGCTTATCTCTGCGGTTTATTTGGTGCCTGTCAGCCATTTGCACTTATGGAGTGCTAGGAAGAGTTTATTTAGAAGTTAATTTGACTTTTTGTATATGATAAAAAAGGAGCTAAGCTCCCGAAGACAAAGACAAGAAATCAAAAACTTTGGGGTAAACAAACCCCGGCTCTGTCACCTCTTAAAGCAACAAAAATAAAGCTAGGAACAACATCCAAGAAACTACAGCCAACATCGGACCCGGATCGCCAGCAATCCAATTCCCTATAGTTTCACGCAGTTGCACGTAATTTGGCAAATTGGGAAAAATGCTCACCGCATGCGGTATTGGATTCACACACAAATGCATCAACTGCGTCAAAACTTTATTGCAGAGAATCCAATTTCGCCAACATCTAAGCTTAACCCATGCTTTGTGAAACAATCTACTATTCAGTAGCGGACCTAGGACCCAAGGTCAGTGAGTGCATAAAATTTTACAATTGTCGAAATTATAATAAGAGCATCAGCACATCTTTTTATACAAAAAAATAACAAGAGTAAATGTTTATTTTTCTTGCAAAATAACAAGACATGATTTTTTTATAACACAAAATAAGCTTTCGAACTTAAAAAATATAAATGTTTCGGAATTAACAAAAATTACAAGAAAAATAAAAAATAACATTGACCGAATTAACAGAGACCTAATTACAAAAGACAAAATTAATAGAGGGATAAATTAGGATTTTAGCCTAACTTGAGGGAAATCTGAACCTAATAAAAAGGGGAAACAAAAACAAAAAATGACACTCACCAACAGGAAGGAGAATGGGTCAAGATGTGAGACGATGAAATGAGTTGTATTTTGAGTTTCGAGAAAGAGAAATAGTTGCGTCTGACTAAATGAGATGAATGAGTAATTAGACAAGAATACTTTGTGCAAATTATTATACTGAGAGGGATCAATATATAAATTTTATAGGGAATAAGTAGTATTTTTAATTTTTGAGTGGGTGTAAGTGCACACGCTGATCAAAGCATAGGTTCGCCTATTTGATTGACCTCCCTCAGAATGTGGAGAAGTCGAAAGGATTCCTACAAGTCGAGCAACCTGCTAATCTCTTCAACCAGATTGAAGCTAGGATGAGTAATAGAGCAGCCTTTATTAATTAAGTTAACCGCTGAAAGCGAGTCCGACTCAATTAACAAAAATTTGATGACTCGATCCAGAGCAGCCTTGACACCATGAAAAATGTCCCACAGCTCCACATCGTTAATTGTACACGCATGCACCTAAGTTAGCTGCAAAGCTCGTAATAAAATCTCCAAATTCATTCCGAATAATCCCACCACACCACACACAGCTTTAGACACACAATTACTCACTGGCACTACTCCATCACTGTTAAGCTTGTATCAACTCGACTTGGGAGGACTCCAACCAATTAACCCCTAGCTGGATCTGGGTTCAAGCTTCTTAGTCAAACAATTAATCAAACATGTGTTGTGCCATGAAAAATATGCTCCTTTCACCCCTGCCAGAAAAGAGAAACAATTATACCAAATAACACATCCTAGCGGAGACCAAATTTAGTATGAGTGCTCAGAAGATTAAAAGAAAGCCACCCCTCAAATCTCCTGCAAAGAAACCGAGCCACATAGCCTCATCAACTAAAACGCTCCACATTTCATTGGCAACAATATAATCTCTGAAGACAATGTAAGCAAGATTCTTCTTCAACTCCACAACCAAGAGAAATGTTAGAAGAAGACATACATATTTTCAATCGCACAAAGTTTGTCAAAAAAGCTTCATTAGACATCCTCCAAAGATGGATTTTGCCACTTTCTAGAGCAGGCCATCTCCAAATGACATGGTTTAAATTATCATGGACATTAACAAGTTGATTCAAAAGGGAGAGGTAAGCAGAAGCATTGGAGTAGCACCCGTCACTTGTAACTTGTAAGCCTCCAAGCCACTTTGTGTTCTGCGTTGTTACACCTTGGAGGGACCATGGACAGAATTTTGCTTCTCACTTGTGGAGGAATCAAGTAAGCAACTCTATCCAAGCATCGACCTCCATCTAGAGTCACGATGTCACCGACTCTAATGTTATCATGCGAAATGTTCAAACGGTGCTGCGGGTGATTCCTAAGACAATTCATTCCAGGGATCCAAGAGTTGTCCCAAATATTTATGTTCTTACCATTGTTTAGTCGCCAAGCCAAATTGCTGGTAACATTGCTCCAAGTGTTACACAGACCTGTCCAAAGATTTGACCCCCGCCTATCACGCACAAAAAAAGGTCGTTACCACAACGGTATTTGGACCTAAGCACCTCCACCCAAAGGTTTCCTCTCTTATTAATAAGCTGCCACCCCACCTTCATCATACTAATGCAGTTAAGTGGACTGCAACCCATTGCTTCCCTAATTTTTTTGCCCACAAAATTTATCCCAACCAATCATATGCACTGTCGCTGGTTCTCTTAGTCCCCCCGGACAAAGTTCCTACACCTTTCATCGATCAATTCACAGGAAATTCTTCGTCCAACGTTAAACCAAGATATAGGGATTCGCCACCATCCATGGTTCTTCAAAGAGAACGTGATTATAATCTTCCCTGGAGTCAAACTGTACTGCAAAATATCTTCTAGGAATAGCAATGATTTTGGCTGCTACCTTCGTTGTCCAATCCCTAAACTTATTTTTCAGGATTCTATAATTGATTCTTTATCCTTACACATGCACCACCAATGTATTTTTTCATGGCCTACTCCAATCTTTCAGTTCTTCATCCGAGACATGAATCACCGAAAGGCCATACATAGTTTCCACTGGGTTTTTTTGTTGATCTCCTGGCTCCTTATACCATCAACTTTTGGGCATATTCTCATCATCTCATCCATCTTCTACCATTGCCTCCTCATCTGTGAGGCCATAAACATTGAGAAGAGCATATCTAAAGTCATTTTTGTGCATCTTCCCATGAATCCCATCTACCATAACCTACTCCGTGGATTCATTCATATGAACTCTGTCCTCTTCTCGAGCCTTGGATTTTTTCGTCTCCCTTTCACGGATCTTCCTCCTGACTCCCTTCACTGTAGAAACCCTAGCAAAGCTCTATGCAAGTTGCATCACCATATGTAAAAGGTTTCAACCAAAAGATTTGTAATTTTGGCCAATTCGAAGTTAATTCGACTTAAAACATTATACAAGTGTTTAGATATATTTATAAAAATAATGCTATGTGCCTTTTTTTTGTACCTTTTTTAACTTACTTCAATAAGCTCTCTAAAATAGCTTATAAATAAACACTTAATTAAACTCTCTAAAATAGTTTATTAAGTAAACGTTGCTGTTTACTCGAGCCATTAAAGCGTAATGGCATGACTATGTCGAACTTGGAGCATACTATATGGTTTCAGCAAAATGTACGTACTATGATACTATTTTAGCTAATAGGCTGAACAAAATGCAAACTTGGATGCATCAAGCTCAGGGCTAGACTAGTACACTACAAATAGGCAATACCATAACCTCTGCTTGTTCTAATTTTTATTTGTTTGATGAAAAGAGCTAAATTAAATATATTGTTAAAAACTGTCACTTTGTTTTCCTAAGCCTGGATCAAGTTTCATGCTTTCATTCATGGTGTATTTCACTTGAATTGTTTTAAATAAACCAGCCCCTGGGAAGTGGGTTAATTTTTATGATAGGTTCTGGTGCATGTCTGTTCTGCTCTTAGAGTGAAATAATTGAAACTAGATGTTGACCCGCACAATGTGCGGGTGAATTTAGTATATTAGCATGAAGTGAAATTGTGTATGATGACTTTCATTGAAACATGTGTTTGATGAACACAAGATAAATCTCCATTTTCAATAAATAATTTATCTGCTTATACCTCAGAAAATACAATCCTTTCATCAGCATCATCCTTAGGAAGTAATGACTCCAGAAAGAAAAATAAAAAAATTGCAGTTTTTCGTCTTCCTCTATGGGCACCCCCATTTTGTCTTAATCTTCAGAACAGAACATTCACAGAAGGATAGTATAAGAATGGTGTTATCGATTAGGTAATTGAATTTATAAAATCATTGCATTACAGAAAATGCATTTCTAATAGAGTCAATGGAGTAGAATTTCTATCCAATCGAACTGGTGTTTCTGTACTCTCATATTGTTCCACCTACTCCTTTCCTTGGATTACATTTGAACCAAGCAACAATCATAAATGGTTTAATAACAACTTTGCAGCATGTTATACTTCTCTGATGTTGCCAAACAGGATGAAGCTTCTTTGGTTCTTCAAAGTGAATAATAATCTGACGAATATAAAAACTATAGTTTTAGCAAAGATATTGGATGCATCCCTTACACCCAATAAGGCACAATTAGAAAAGATAAAAAGTTTCAAGCTTCTTGGATCCCTTTTCATCTCTTGTTATTTCTCTTTTCTTATAATCTCTAATTTCTATAATTTTTATGCCTTTTGTTTGCACTCTCAATTCACAACAACCAAAAAACCTAAGAAAATGCCATCCCTCAAACAATTTGCATGTCTTCCAATAACTCAAAAATTTATTATTTTTATTCTGATTAACATGTCAGTTAAGCCATTTTTTCACACCTAAACTCTATGAAAATAAACCCTTAAGCTCCCATGTAACAGAAATAAAGCACTAAATTGGAAGATGGGTTAAAACTCTGCTACCTCCTTGCCTTTTTTTTTTTGAATGGCAAATGTTTAGTGTTAATTGTTAGAATTTTGTTAGTGGGTGGGGTTTGAGTTTTTTCCCTCCTTATCATCCACTTCTTAACTTCCCCACCCCAACTACCAAGCCAACCTTATAACTCCTCCTGCCAGAGGCGGCTCCTCTTGTAGCCATGAGGTAGCCATGGCTACCAAAAAAATATATTATAGAATAAATATATAAATAAGTTATTTTAGCTCCTAACAAATATATTGCAGAACACAAATACAAATTTTGGTTAAGGGATGAGTCACAAGTCCTAACATGATCTCTTGATTTAAAAAACTGCAGGGTCTAAAAGCTAGTGTCAGCATTCTGTTTAAGTCTTGTATTAGTAATTTTAGGGGTGTACATGGACCGGTTTGGATGGATTTTTACCAAATCTGATGCCCGATCCAATCAATTTGATTGGTTTGGATTTAAAAAAAAAACCGATGTTTTTCAAAATGGCCCGAACCAAACCAATCTGGAGTTGAACAGGTTAGATTGGATTGAGCTCACGGGTCGTGAAGCAAACAAAGTTAAATTCTAAAAAGACTAAAAAAAAAGAAGTTAAATTCTGATTGCATATAAAATAAAATCCAAGAAGGTCTACACTTTTCTTTGCTAAAAATCTAGCAACATTTTTCACAAGGTTTGAAAAGAGTTGTTATGACCCACCCTTAGGTCATGACTGGCGCCCAGGCTAACACTAACTCCTCATACAACTAGCTTGGCAAGCCTAACTCACATTTACACATAAACATTTCTTAATCAAATATTTACAAAAAAACTAGCAGAGTCTCCTCTGTTTTTCTGACTTTCCAAAAACAATAAAACCTGTATCATCGTACATACCAGTATCCAGGATTTAGCAACCAAAGTCTTCATCATTTAATTACAACATTTCTATAAGATCTCAAAAGAATAGCAGCAAATACAATTTTTCACATCAATTCTATTTAACCATAGACCATCCCAAAAGACAATGAATTCTTATTCCTATTCCTATTCCTATAGCTGCATCATACTGAAGTCACTAGCAATGGCCACCACTCATGATAGGGTTTACCAAAAAGTAAGATCCCATGAACTGAGATACAAAACCCGAGAAATATCTACTCTGCAACCTGTGAATCTGAAAATAAATATGAAAGGAATGAGGTGAGTCACAAAGACTCAATGAGAGTAAAATAAAAAAAGTGGACAGGAAAAAGAAGCAAGAACTGCACGAGTTTTTATAAAAAAAAACAGCTTTTAAGCTTTAAATCTCATCCTTGAAAACTCATTCATGCTTATAAAATATTTGCAAGAATCAATGTTAACATTTCTCTATTAACTTTTACCACAAAACTATAATAGGCCACACAAGAATACCTACACCCCAATACAATGGAAAATACATTCATCATATCTCATATCATCTATCCTATCACCCTCTGTGCACATAGGCTGCCCCTTTCCTCACTGACTCTTTTTACCGGGTCCGTACTAGGTCACCGTTCCTCACCGACTCTTTTTATCGGGTCCGTACTAGGTCTTCTCTTACCATTCCTCGCCGGCTCTTTTTACCGGGTCCGTACTAGGTCACCGTTCCTCACCGACTCTTTTTACCGGGTCCGTACTAGGTCTTCCCTTACCATTCCTCGCCGGCTCTTTTTATCGGGTCTGTACTAGGTCTCAAACGTTTGATTATTTCAATCAAAACCATCGCAGTTTAATTTCAACCAATACTCACTCATATAATCAACAATACTCACTCATATAATCACATAGTCACGAAAAAAAAATTAAACAATATATTTATTTAGCCATGGAGATATTTTTCGAATCAATATGCTTCTCCCACAAAGAAAAGAAACCATATATTTAGCCACTAAGTAAATCAGCTACTCACAACTATGAAGGACCAACTCGGTCTCTAACAATGCCTTTGGGAGGATCCACCGGAGCAATTTCCACTGAATCTGAGAATCAACATAGATATTTTTAAACATTTAAAGCTATATCAGGCCCATATTAATTATAACTACAAGAATCGGACAAAAGCCCCAATTTAAAGAACTTAGGGTTTCAAAGAAACCCATGGAAAATGGGATTATGCTTTACTAAACCATTCTACTACTCACTCATGATCAAAATCAACTCTAAACTAGATGGGTTATAGAATTTTACCTCAAATAACTCAAAGTACCCTCCTCAAGCTTGTATTCTTAATGGGTATAGGAAATATGGTAGAAAATAGGGTAAATATGGTGAAAAGAGGGAGAAAGGGTCATGTTGTAGAGGGAGGAAGACTGAGTGAAGAAGAGGAATTTGGGGGAGGGGTTTAACAGGAGAGAGAAGAGGGGGTGTGTGTGTTTTAAAAGAAAAAGGGGGGCTGCTTCCCGATACTAAACCCCCCCCCACAGTGATTTTTTTTTTTTAAACATAGCCCTTGTTTTAATAAAATGGGGCGTTTCAGGAGTGTTGTAGCCAACACTCCAACAACAATTAGGGTTAGTGGTGGAACCAGTGGGTCACCGGTTGAACCGCATGACTCGATATACTATCAAATAATTTTGAAAATAATTACAATTTGTAAATATTATACTTAAAAATACATGCTATACTTAAAATTTATATCATGCTTGAATAAATATTTACAATCTTATTTTTAGTTTCATAATTCCAATATAGACATTTAGATATAAGAAAATAAATAGCAATATGTTATTTATAATCAACGAAAATAGTATATTTCATTATAATAATACATTAACATTCATAAATATACTTTATAGTATATAATTGTGTTTATATATATATATATATTAAAGTCGTACAGCGTTAAGATTTTAATATTAATATTAATATAACAATTGTTTTAATAAGAATACTAATGTAACATTTAGTTTAGTTATAACATATATATAGTTAATTGGCCAACTAACGTCAAGTTCAATATCCGGCTCAACGGCAAGTTAGCCTTACTTCATGACCAGGGGTGCACATTCGATTCTACACGGTGACATTTTCGAATTTTTTTTCGAATATATGTTGTGTAACTCAGTGTCGTTGAGCATAAAAAAATAACATGTCACCGGTTCGGGCTCGCGGGTTCAGAACTTGAAATCCGTAATCCGAACCAAATAACTTCGGGCCTGATTGGTTCGGTTCAGGTTGGACCTGAACTTGACTAGTTTGGGCAAAAAACGGTTTGGATTCGGGTTGGGCCACCGGGTTGGCGGGTCGGCCCGAACCCATGTACACCCCTAAGTAATTTGAGTTGGGCTACTAGTTTTGTTAAAATATGGAGTTTGTTATTTTTCTTTAATTGTTATTTTTATATAAACTTCTGACACTTTTGTTGCTCTTTTATTTTAATGAGATTCATATTGCCTATAAAAAATTTACTCTCTATATTTATCTCCCTCATAAAAATTAGGCTAGCTTCGTCACTGCCTCCTACCTTTCGATTTTACTGGTTCACACGGACTTAGAAGACCCTAGTTTAAAATCCCAAAATCTAATGTTAAGAACAACATGAGTGATTATTTCATCACATACAATTGCAAAGGTTCAATAAAATGACAATGCTATATGATAAAGCCTACGTAGCTTATGGCCTAAGTTCTTGCTTTCTGGCTTGATGCTGCTTTGGCATTGCTTTGGCACTTGGTGCCATGGCACCAGTTTCAGCACCGTTATTTGTTTAGCCTTGTCTGTTATGTTAGTTGTGATTCTGTTATGTTGTTTGTTGTAAATAACAGAATTAGTTCTATCTCTCATACGTTGTACAAGTAACACTTATATAAGTGGAGCTTGATTAGGCTTTGTAATCTGATTGAGATCATTCAATTCTGAATGTGCAAAACAGAATCGGTTTTTTTGAGAGAGAGAGATCATAGTTGCTTAGGCAACATCTTGTAACACTCAACGTTCATAGTGGATTTCCTGTTCTTCCTCTGGCCGTGGATGTAGCTAACACACTGTTAGTGAACCACGTAATTTTCTTTGTGTTATCTTCTTCTCTCTTTCTCTCTTTTGTATGTTTTGTTATTCAGGTTTCCTTGATTTGATTGGTTTCTTCCCAACAAATTGGTATCATAGAGCTTAGGTTCTGATCACTTTAATTCTGTTTTGTTTGTGAATTGTCATTGATCCATTTCTGGTCTCATATCTTCGATCTCTGTTCCTTATTGATTCTGCATTGCAGTATTTTTTCCTGTGGTTCTCTCCAATCTGTTTTTACTACAATTCTGTTCAGCATTCTGTTCAAGAAAGATGACAAATTCGATCAAGATTGAGAAATTTACTGTGAAGAATAGTTTTAATCTATGGCGCATCAAGATACGGGAATTACTCAAGGAACAAGGAGCATGGGCTCCTCTATTGGGCACTAAAGGAAAGGGTGCTAAGGATTTAGCTGATCAACAAGAAGAGAAGGCAAATTCTCTCATTCTTCTCTCCTTGGCTGATGATGTTTTGCATGAAGTCTCTCAAAAAGATACTGTTGCTGCTCTCTGGTTGAAATTAGAAAAGTTGTACATGACCAAGTCTCTAAGCCACAAGCTAATGCTCAAAAAGAGGTTGCATGGTCTTCAAATGAAAGAAGGTACCACACTTAAATCACATCTTGATAATCTGAATTCTATTATGCTTGAATTGCGTGATAGTGATGTTACTGTGGATGATGAAGATCTTGCCATGATTTTATTAATTTCTTTGCCTCCATCATATGAGAATTTTGTCAATTCCATTACTGTTGGTAAAAAAAGTATTACTTTGGAAGAAGTCAAGGCTAGCCTATTCTCTAGAGAATTGAGAATTAAGGCTGTTGCACCCCATGATGAAACTGCATCTGGTTTAGTTGTCTCAAGTCCTCCCAAGCCAGTAAACAAGCCAAAGGGTAAGGGTAAAGGGAAGAAAAAGGGAAACAGCAGTGTGAATCCAAAGGATATCTGCAATTACTACAAGGAACCGAGTCATTGAAAGAAAGACTGTCCCAAGAAGAAGAAAAAGGAGTCAGTTGCAGCTACAGTTCAGGGAGATTGTTCTTCAGATTCTGATTGTGCTCTTACAGTGGCAGATTTGTATCAAGATTTTGATCAGTGGGTCTTGGATTCGCGCGAGTTGTTCTCATCATATGAGTCCCAATAGGGACTGGTTCGTGACATATGAAGAAAAGGCTGTTGGTAATGTTCTCATGGGAAATAATGTGCCCTGCAAAACTGTTGGTACAGGATCTATTCACATCAAAATGCATGATGGTGTGGTTAGAGTCTTGACCAATGTTAGACATGTCCCTCAACTCAAAAGGAATCTCATTTCTATAGGTGCTCTTGATTCAAAGGGTTATACTTGTTCTGTTGAAGGTGGAGTTATGAAAATCAAGAAGAATGACAAACTTGTAGTTATGCAGGAAACTAAATAGAAGAATCTGTATATACTGCAAGGCTCCACTGTCACGGGTATTGTTTCTGCAGTGTGCACTTCAGAAGGTAATTCTGCGGATCAGAATAGTCTATGGCATATGAGGCTAGGTCACATGGGTGAGAAGGGAATGAAAATTCTGAACAAGCAGGGGCTGATTGGAAGACAGAAGCTGGATTCTCTGAAATTCTGTGAGCATTATGTGTATGGCAAGCAACACAGGCTGAAATTCTCCAGGGCAGAACACACCACCAAAGCCACTATTGATTACATCCATTCTGATTATTGGGGCCCCTCTAAGGTCCCATCTTTGGGTGGAGCAAGGTACTTCCTATCTGGCATAGATGATTACTCAAGAATGACATGGGTTTTCATTATGAAGCACAAATCAGAAGCATTCAGTCAGTTCAAGCAGTGGAAGATTCTGATTGAAAATCAGGTTGGAAGAAAGGTTAAGTGGCTCAGAACAGATAATGGTTTGGAATTTTGCTTAGAGGAATTTAAACAATTCTGTATTGATGAAGGGATTACTAGACAATACACGATTAGGAACACTCCACAGCAGAATGGCATAGCTGAAAGGATGAACAAAACTTTGCTAGATAGGCTAGGTGCATGTTGTTCAATGCTGCACTTGGCAAGTCTTTTTGGGCTGAAGCTGTGAGCACATCTTGCTATCTCATCAATAGATCACCTAATTTTGCTCTTGACTACAAAACACCCTTTGAGGTTTGGAAATCTAAACCTGCTGATTACTCTAAGCTCAAGGTCTTTGGCTGCCATGCATACTACCATGTGAATGAGGGCAAGTTAGAGCCTAGAGCTAGGAAATGTGTCTTTGTAGGTTATGGTGATGGTGTGAAGGGATTCAGAACTGGTCTCCACATGAAAGGAAAGTCATTATGAGTAGAGATGTCACTTTTGATGAAGCCTCTCTACTGCTCAATGATTCTGTCTCCACTGAACAAAGTACAGAATCCAGTGCTCTTGCACCAGGTGCCATGGCACCAGATCCGGCACCAGCTGAAACTGAGTCACCTGTTACTGATCAAGAATAGAATACTGAAACTGTGATTGAATCCATTCCTCTAAGTCAAGCTGAATCTGAAACCAGAAGATCTCAGAGAACTATCAATCCTCCTGTTAGATATGGCTTTAAGGATATGAATTCCTATGCTCTTCAAGCTGTTGAAGAAATAGATTCTGTTAAACCATCCAGTTACTTTGAAGCTATTTCCTGTCCAGATGCTAACAACTGGGTCGCTACTATGAATGAAGAAATGGAATCATTGCAGAAGAATAGGACTTGGCAGCTAGTCACTTTATCTAAGGGAAGGAAAGTGGTTGGTTGCAAGTGGATATATAAGAAGAAACCTGAGATTTCTGTGAAGGATGGCATCAAATATAAGGCACGGTTAGTGGCTAAGGGTTTTAGCCCGAAGGAGGGTGTGGACTACAATGAGATCTTCTCTCCTGTAGTTAGACACACTTCCATTCGGGTCCTTATTGCTCTTGTGACAAATCTTGACATGAAACTTGAGCAACTTGATGTGAAGACTGCCTTTCTCCATGGTGAATTGGAAGAGGAGATATTCATGAAACAAACAGAAGGTTTTTAAGATCAAGACAAGAAGGAAGTAGTGTGCAAGCAGAAGAGGTCTTTCTATGGGTTAAAACAGTCTCCTAGGCAGTGGTACAAGAGGTTTGATCAATTCATGATCAATCAGAGCTTCAAGAGGAGCTTATATGACTCATGTGTCTACATGAGTATGGTGGAGCACAATATTTACATTTATCTACTTCTATATGTAGATGACATGTTGATAGCATCTCTAAGTTCGAAAGGAATGCAGGATTTGAAATCCATTTTAAATTCTGAGTTTGATATGAAGGAGCTAGGGGCTGTCAAGAAGATCTTAGGCATGGAAATCTATAGGGACAGAAGCAAGAAGAAGTTGCTCCTATGCCATAGGAGTTATATTCAGAAAATCTTAAACCGATTTGGCATGAATACTGCTAAACCAGTAAGCACACCACTGGTTTCCAACATCAGAATTTCTGAAGTCTCTGCACAATAATCTGAATCTAAGAAGGAACATATGGCCAAAGTTCCTTATGCTAGTGTTGTGGGGAGCCTTATGTATCCAATGATGATTTGACACAAGCTGTGAGTGTTGTCAGCAGGAATATGGCAAGGCCAGGGAAAGATAATTGGCAAGCTGTGAAGAGGGTTTTCAGGTACCTCAAAGGCACCATTGATGTTGGCCTCATTTATGGAAGTGAAATGTCTTGTTTACTTGCTGGTTTTACTGATTCTGATTATGTTGCAGACCTTGATGCTAGAAGGTCTTTATCCGGGTATGCCTTCATTGTTGGGTGCTGTTTGGTTAGTTAGAAAGCCACACTTCAACCTACAATAGCTCTGTCAATAACTGAGGCAAAATACATGGCTTTGACTAAGGCTGCTAAGGAGGGAGTTTGGCTCAAAGGTCTCATCACAGACCTTGGTTTTCCTCAAGACAAAATTGTTATCTTTTGTGATAGTCTTAGTGCTATATGTTTAGCCAAAGATCAAGTCCACCATGAAAGGACTAAACATATAGATGTGAGATATCACTTCATCAGAACTGAGAATCGGGTCAGGGTACAGAAAATTGATACTAAAGATATCCCTGCTGACATGTTTACCAAGCCTGTCCCGAAAAGCAAGTTTATGCATTGTCTAGACTTGCTTAATGTTTCCACTTGGAAGTAACAGTGGTGAAATGGCAGTAGAAGGGAAAAACTGAACCAACATATCTTTTGAAGGCTTAGTCCAAGGTGGAGATTTGTAGCTTATGGCCTAAGTCCTTGCTGTTTGGCTTGGTGCTGCTTTGGCACATGGTGCCATGGCACCAGTTTCGGCACCAATATCTGTTTAGCCTTGTCTGTTATGTTAGTTGTGATTCTGTTATGTTGTTTGTTGTAAATAACAGAATTAGTTCTATCTCTCATACTTTGTACAAGTAACACTTATATAAGTGAAGCTTGATTAGGATTTGTAATCAGATTGAGATCATTCAATTCTGAGTGTGCAAAACAGAATCGGTTTTTCTGAGAGAGAGAGAGATCATAGTTGCTTAGGCAACATCTTGTAACGCTCAAGGTTCATAGTGGATTTTATGCAACATCTTGGAAAGCTCATGTGTACCTATTTTCTGTGGAGGGGGAAAAATGAGTTATGTTATGAAGATGCCATGATTATGCATGGCATGAATGTTTTTTTTTATGTACATTTTATGCAAAATAATATGATGGATAATGGAGAAACATTTTATTTATTTATTTTTTTTATAAAAATAAAATGAATGCAAGGATAATGAAAAATGTCGCTAAAAAAAAGAGAAAATGTTTTTTTTTTCAAAAATTTATTTTTGAGAGGGAAAAAGAATGAGAAGGGAAAATATTTTTTTGAAACTGTGCTTTTTTTTTGCAAAGAAGAATAACAAATAATATTTTTTAGAGAAAATATCATTTATTATCTTTCACAATTTTTGAAATGTGAATGAAAAATAAATGGATGAAGGAAAAACGGGCAGAGTGTGCCCCTTGTGAGGTAGACCGGTAATTCCCAAGACTTTAGGTTCTACGGCTTTGATCACATGAAAAACGAGACAGATAGGGTTTGCTCCTTTGGTGATATGGGCCGGTAGTTCCTTAGAATGAGTCTATGGTCCACATAAGTATCTTTCCATTGGGTGGATTTAAGATACTAATCTAAAAGGTCCCTAGAGCCAAGGGTCTCATTCGAAAATGTTACCACCAATAATAAGTATATTATTAAAGGATGATTTTTTTCTCAAATGGAGCCAAACTCTAGGTGACGCTTTCATAGGAACCTACTGGCCGTACATCCAGCAGAGCACCCACTACATAGCCTCTCCTAACTTAAGATTCACTCAGGCCCGGGTATAGATCACCCACTCAAAGTGTGTGTAAATAAAGTGTATAAAGTGAAGTGTGTGAAGGAGCAAACTTAAAACTACCCGCTGTAAAATAAATAAAACAATATATACATGGTAACTATCCTAATGTTCAATATACATATAATCACAATAAAAATAAATAAACTAAACAAAGATAAAAACAAATAAGATAAGATAAAAATAAATAAATTGAAAAAATAAATAAATAATAGTAATAAATAAATAAATAAAAATAAAAGAAAAGGAAACAATTTGCATTGTAAGACAAACAAACAATTCAAACAATCCTAAGGCCTAACTCTCTATGTCCCCAGCGGAGTCGCAAGCTGTGACAACCACCTAAAAAAATTCAAATGGAGCCGCCACCAATATTTTATTTTTATAGGAAACATTAGAAAACCTATTTTTTGAATATTTTGAACTTTAATGAAAAAAAGGTCTTTGAACCAAATTTTGAGCTCGGGAGTTGGTTACGCATAGGGAAGGTATTTGCACCCCTAAAACGCCCATAAAAATGGTACCTTTAATTGTTTTAAAAAAAATTTGTTTGCCTAAAATTGATTCCCTTTTTGGTTTTATTAGCAATAGTGCCTAAAAACTAATTTATTTAAAAAAGGAAAGTATTTCGTTTCAAAAAGAAAGCTTTATTATTATTTTTGTTAGAATCCAGAAAAAATCCTTTTTTAATATTATTACTTCATCCCTTTTTTAAAAATAACACAGAAATGAAAAAAAGGAAACTTTAGAAAAGAAAATAAACATGATTTCGATTATGTTAACTTATTAAAGAAAAAAACATATAAATAAAAAAAGGCAGAACCTTTCCTTTTTCGCTTTGATGCCCCTCTTAATGGGAAATTTGCAATTCGGTCCCTACAAGGTTTGGCCCCATTGGGAGGCCAAACCCTAACACTAGCTTCGAGCCTCACATGATGTAAAATGAGAAGATAAATAAAAAAAACTCAGCAACAACAAATAAACACGGTCCAAATAGAAAGATAAATAAAAAAGTTAATAAAAATTAAAGCAAGTTGAAGAAATATAATATAATAGATTAAAGCTAACAATCTGAATTGCTAATACAGATCAAAAAAGAAAAAGAAATAAGAGAAGGAGATGAAACCTGGGCGAACAACTCGGGACCCAGAAATTTACAGTGTAGCAAAAAATTAAATCCACCTAAAACTAAGAGTGTTTGTTTTTCTTTTGTGGCCTCACAAAGATCTCAGCAGCTGCCTTGCTCTCGCTTCTGTCTCTCCTCAGATTCAAAAATCAACTTTTCTTTTTTTTGAGATCCAGAACGCTCTCTTGGTGACTCCTTTCAGATCCCGAAAACTCTCCTCGGTTCGCTCCCCCCTTTTTCTCCTCTTTGAGAGGCTTTTATAGCATTATTCGAATCTGTTACAGAAACAAAGAAAGATCAGGATCAAAATAAATTGGGAATAAAAGGAAATAAATGAAGAAAAAGATAATAGAATCACTCCCTGATTTGGTTCGGGATGTCCATGTTTTCCTCTCAACCGAATCTCCATAAATCTGAGACATATTATTAAAAAAAGGGGGATTTTGGTGTGATTTGGTTTGAGATTAAGGGAGATTTGATTGATTCTCCAAAATATGCTTTCTGAAAAGGAAAGGGATGGAAGAGGATCTTTTGCCTTATTTTTTCTATTTCTTTCTTTTGCCTTATTTTTTTTATTTTCTTTATTCATTCTATGAGACCAAAAATATTATTTTTATTTATTTATTTAATATTACTACTACTAATTTTAATAAGCAAAAATAAATTAAAAGAAAGAGGCCGGACAAAATTAGGGTAAGACAGTTGCCCCTCCTTAATTACATTTTACTCGAAGGTCTTCGTGCAATCGTTGTAAAAGGTAATTAAGGATATAGGACTCTAATTTTGTCCAGAACGAAATTGTTTGAGGATGCGAGATTGGCTCCCGACTTTGCTTTGGGATTCTAGGTCTGATTCCTAGTGAATTCCCGGTAAGGCATAGGTTTAGCTCTTAACTCTTACAAAATTGGTGAGAGATTCTAGGTTCGTTTCCTAGTGAATTCCCGGTAAGGCGTAGGTTTGGTTCCTAACTCTTACAAAATTTATGAGAGATTCTAGGTTTGATTCCTAGTGAATTCTCGGTATGGCATAGGTCTGATTCCTAACCCTCACATCTTTGGTATTGATTACTTCCCTACTTAGGGAAGTTTAGGGTGCGAGCTTCTTCGTCACTCGACACAGGTTTGGGTCAGATTCCCAACAAGGGTAAGTCAGGTTCTTAACTCTTGCTAAAAGGTACGGATTGGCTACCCTATTTAAGTAAGGTCAGAGATATGAGCTTCTCTGTCACTCAATATGGGTTGAATTGATTCAGGGAAGATGTAGGTCAGAATCCTAACTCTTGCTAAAGTATGGACTGATTTTCCTATTGCAGGTGAACGTCCAGTGTACGAGCTTCTCCGTCACTCGACACAAGTTCGGATCAGATTCCCGACAAGGTGTAAGTCAGATTCCTAACTCTTGTTAAAAGGTGTGGATCGATTTCCATAATTGAGGAAGATTCGAGACGCGGGTCAGGTTCCCGACTAAAGGCTTTGGTCAGATTCCCAAGGCGGTGGGTCAGATTCCCAGCAAGGTGTAGGATGGGTTCCTAACTCTTGCTAATAAGTGGATTGGGTAGGTTGAGTACTAGTTCTTACTGAGTAACAACAGACCAACTGTATGTAATATTTGAGAGGGCGGGTCAATGGACCCAAAAACTTTGATGGTCATGCAGGATGCAATGCATGGTATGCCATGCATGTAATGAAATGTTTTTTTTAGGTGGGTCATAGACCCAAAAGTAATGATGATCATGCAAGATGCAATGAATGGTATGTCATGCATGAGTATTATTTGCTTTGAAAGATTTTTGATTTCCCTGAATTCCTTTTGAGGACACTGCCCCTAGACTCGTGGGATGATAACTTTCTGTCGGATTGCTTGTCCGAATGGTTGACTTTGTACTGCACCAGGTTTGCATATTTTCCCCTTGATAGATCATTTTATGGATCCTCAAATTTTCAGCTTCATGCTTTGAATGCCCTTGGGAGGATTAGATTGACAACTTTGATCCATAGAGACCTTTCAGTGTCCCTTTGGCCTTCGTCCAGCCATGTGAGGAAGGATCTATGTAGAGACGCGAATCACCTTGTGTAGTTCTGAAACTGGAACGAAATCCTGAATGCGAAGCTTGTAGACGATGGGCTCAGTTTTTTCCCCCAGCTTCTCAGTTTATGTTTAGATCTGTGAGGTCCAATCTGGGTTGACATGTTTGTAAATTTGACCCTAACTTTTGTCTAGGCCACTCTTTGCGAGTTTTCAACCTAGCGGGTCGCTCTAACTTCTGCCTAGACCGCCCTTTCGGGTTTTCATCCTAGCGAGCATTTTATTTTATATTTTTTTTAGGTAAAGCAACTTCACTGAGGAGTTTATATGGATCTCCTCTTTCAAAAATCAAGTTTTAGGAAAATATGAGCAATTTGACTTTGATCAGAATGGACTTTATTAGGGTTGTAACGTGGCCAAGGGTTAAGGGTTATGAAAGAAAGGATATTTCAGGCCCAAAAAGTGTTTAAGGGTTTATGGAAATAAGAATCTTTAGTCTAAAGATGCACTTCATTGGTTGCTAGCACATTTGTTTCGCCTTTGCGGTTTCCTTTTTGATCTTTGTAGGCGTCTTTGACACATTTTTGACATTTCTTTGAATTGTCTTTGATACCTTATTGCTTACTTTGCTCTTATTTTTTCTGAAAAGACAAAGTTGATCGGAGACTTGTGCTATTCTTCATTGTATGGACGATCCTTATTCAGGGTATTTGAAAGAAAATTTCGTTTTAGGCTCAAAAGGGGTAGCAAGGGATAAGTATATGGATAGAGAAAAAGGGCCAAACTTCATCTCAAAATCTCATTGCTCACATCTTCACAAAACTTAACTTTTGATAATTTGTGCATTTGCTTTAACATTATTCTACGAGCTAAAAATTGAAAAAAATTCAAATTGCAGTTTTATTGATTGAAAAGATGAGAACAAAATGAGCCCTTTACAAGATATGCCATCGGGCTTGGAGCAAAGTATAAAAAGTAAACAGAGTTATCTTTCTTGAAGTCCAACCACTTGGCATTGATCAGATCTTGCACTTTGTATTTCAAAGCCTAGCAATTCTCAATTGAATGACCCACTGCCCCAACTTGGCATGTTGTGATGAGCAACATTTGTATCTTCTTCCATCTCTTGGCTCATACTGCGTGATGGTTTTTGATCGTCGAGGTTGGCAATCCTTCCGCTTATTATCCCTGTTTCCACTCTTTCCCCGACAATGATTAGGTCTGAGAAGCTTGAACAAATATTTCTCATCATCATATCATAGAAAGGTGACTGGAGAGTGTCAATAAATATGGTAACCATCTCTTTCTCAGATAGCGGAGGTTCCACTTGGGCTGCAATCCCTCTCAATCTTTAGGCATATTCTTTGAAGCTTTCATTGCCCCCTTTCACCATGGTTTGCAACTGGGAGCGGCCAGGAGCCATGTTCATATTGTATTTATACTGTTTGACGAAAGCTTTAGCCAAATCATTCCATGAGTTGATTTTGCTTCGCCCTAACTGCATATACCAGCGTAGGGATGCCCCGGTAAGACTCTCTTGGAAGAAGTGGATTAAGAGCTTATCATTATTGGAGCAGGAGGCCATCTTCCGACAGTACATGATAAGGTGGCTTTTTGGACAAGTTAAACCTTCATATTTGATGAACTCAGGAACTTTGAATTTTGGAGGAATTACCACGTCCAGGACCAAACACACTTCTGAAGCTTTGAACCCAATATGATTTGCCCCTTCAATTGCTTTCAGCCTATCTTCCACAATTTGGAGTCTCTCCTGATCTAGGGGGTCTCCTGATGGGCCATTGGAAGCCTCTTGGTACTCATTAGTGCTGATGGAATGGTTCTCATCAATGGTCAATTTTGCACCCAAGTTCTGCAAGAGGTCCAATATCTTGTCCATCTTACCCTTGATTTGGTCGAGTTCTTCTCTCATCGCTTGCTGATTCTGTTCCAACAAGTCCATGAGTCTAGATTGGGCTCGAGTCCGGTAGGAATGCAGGGAAAGCTTATGTGTACCTATTTTCTGTGGAGGGGGAAAAATGAGTTATGTTTTGAAGATGCCATGATTATGCATGTCATGAATGTTTTTTTTATGTACATTTTATGCAAAATAATATGATGGATAATGGAGAAACATTTTATTTATTTATTTTTTTTATAAAAATAAAATGAATGCAAGGATAATGAGAAATGTCGCTAAAAAAAGAGAAAATGCTTTTTTTTCGAAAATTTATTTTTTAAAGGGAAAAAGAATGAGAAGGGAAAATATTTTTTTGAAACTGTGTTTTTTTTTTCAAAGATGAATAACAAATAATATTTTTTAGAGAAAAATATCATTTATTATCTTTCACAATTTTTGAAATGTGAATGCAAAATAAATGGATGAAGGAAAAACGGGCAGAGTGTGCCCCTTGTGAGGTAGACCGGTAATTCCCAAGACTTTAGGTTCTATGGCTTTGATCACATGGAAAACGAGACAGATAGGGTTTGCTCCTTTGGTGATATAGGCCGGTAGTTCCTTAGAATGGGTCTATGGTCCACATAAGTATCTTTCCATTGGGTGGATTTAAGATACTAATATAAAAGGTCCCTAGAGCCAAGGGTCCCATTTGAAAATGTTACCACCAATAATAAGTATATTATTAAAGGATGGTTTTTTCTCAAATGGAGCCAAACTCTAGGTGACGCTTTCATAGGAACCTACTGGCAGTACGTCCAGCAGAGCACCCACTACATAGCCTCTCCTAACTTAAGATTCACTCGGGCCCGGGTATAGAGCACCCACTCAAAGTGTGTGTAAATAAAGTGTATAAAGTGAAGTGTGTGAAGGAGCAAACTTAAAACTACCCGCTGCAAAATAAATAAAACAATATATACATGGTAACTATCCTAATGTTCAATATACATATAATCACAATAAAAATAAATAAACTAAACAAAGATAAAAACAAATAGGATAAGATAAAAATAAATAAATTGAAAAAATAAAAAATAATAGTAATAAATTAATAAATAAAAATAAAAGAAAAGGAAACAATTCACATTGTCAGGCAAACAAACAATTCAAACAATCCTAAGGCCTAACTCTCTATGTCCCCAGCGGAGTCGCCAGCTGTGACAACCACCCTAAAAAAATTCAAATAGAGTCACCACCAATATTTTATTTTTACAGGAAACATTGGAAAACCTATATTTTGAATATTTTGAATTTTAATGAAAAAAAGGTCTTTGAGCCAGATTTTGAGCTCGGGAGTTGGTTACGCATAGGGAAGGTATTTGCACCCCTAAAACGCCCATAAAAATGGTACCTTTAATTGTTTTAAAAAAATTTGTTTGCCTAAAATTGATTCCCTTTTTAGTTTTATTAGCAATAGTGCCTAAAAACTAATTTATTTAAAAAAGGAAAGTATTTCGTTTCAAAAAGAAAGCTTTATTATTATTTTTGTTAGAATCTTGAAAAATTCCTTTTTTAATATTATTACTTCATCCCTTTTTTAAAAATAACACAGAAATGAAAAAAAGGAAACTTTGGAAAAGAAAATAAACATGATTTCGATTATGTTAACTTATTAAAGAAAAAAACATATAAATGAAAAAAGGCAGAACCTTTCCTTTTTCGCTTTGATGCCCCTCTTAATGGGAAATTTGCAATTCGGTCCCTACAAGGTTTGGCCCCATTGGGAGGCCAAACCCTAACACTAGCTTCGAGCCTCACATGATGTAAAACGAGAAGATAAATAAAAAAAAACTCAGCAACAACAAATAAACACGATCCAAATAGAAAGATAAATAAAAAAGTTAATAAAAAATAAAGCAAGCTGAAGAAATATAATAGAATAGATTAAGGCTAACAATCTGAATTGCTATTACAGATCAAAAAAGAAAAAGAAATAAGAGAAGGAGATGAAACCTGGGCGATCAACTCGGGACCCAGAAATTTACAGGGTAGCAAAAAATTAAATCCACCTAAAACTAAGAGTGTTTATTTTTCTTTTGTGGCCTCACAAAGATCTCAGCAGCGGCCTTGCTCTCGCTTCTGTCTCTCCTCAGATTCAAAAATCAACTTCCCTTTTTTTTGAGATCCAGAACGCTCTCTTGTTGACTCCTTTCAGATCCTGAAAACTCTCCTCGGTTCGCTTCCCCCTTTTTCTCCTCTTTGAGAGGCTTTTATAGCATTATTCGAATCTGTTACAGAAACAAAGAAAGATCAGGATCAAAATAAACTGGGAATAAAAGGAAATAAATGAAGAAAAATAGAATAGAATCACTCCCTAATTTGGTTCTGGATGTCCATGTTTTCCTCTCAACCGAATCTCCATAAATCTGAGACATATTATTGAAAAAAGGGCGATTTTGGTGTGATTTGATTTGAGATTAAGAAAGGGAGATTTGATTGATTCTCCAAAATATGCTTTCTGAAAAGGAAAGGGATGGAAGAGGATCTTTTGCCTTATTTTTTCTATTTCTTTCTTTTGCCTTATTTTTTTATTTTCTTTATTCATTCTATGAGACCAAAAATATTATTTTTATTTATTTATTTATTTATTTAATATTACTACTACTAATTTTAATAAGCAAAAATAAATTAAAAAAAAGAGGCCGAACAAAATTAGGGTACGACACATCCTACATGAACATCTTGAAGATTTTCATTTAGACTCTATTTGAAGTTGATACCTCAGAATTGAGTTTTTGACTCCTCCAAGCAATGGGTTGCTAGGGTTCCTCTTAGCAGAGTCCCTGCCAAAGGGAGCATAAAAAATGCTAAGAAGAAGAGCTAAAAAGCCAAATACTACTACGCTACGTGTTCAAGCCTCTTCAGAGAGTTAAAGTTGTAGCATTTCCTTCTCAACCATTAGCATAGCAGAAGTTTTTAACTGCTTATATTAATTTTAATTCCTTTGGTCACATAGTTTATCAATTATAATTAATGCCATTATTGTCATAATTTTAATCTAATTTTTTTCAATTGTGTGTAATTTTTCCTAAGGTTATCACATAAATTTCCATTTGACACATCATTATGGCATACGTAATTTGGATGAAGAACATTAGATTAGATGTAATTGATAGGTTGATGATAGGTTGAGAAATTCTAAGGAACAAAATAAAATGATAAAAACTCATATATGGATAATAACTTGATCAAAAGTGGTGAATGAAAACTATAAATTAAAGTAACACCATTGTTAGCACAGTTGGTTAAAGCTTACTTGTAATACTGCTTTTAAGTTCTGATTGACTATGTGTTGCATTGAAAAAAATGTTGCATTTAAATATTTTCCATTCATTGAATAGCATTGTCAGGTGCTGGAATGTCACTAAACAGAACAAAGTGGCTTTCTAAGTGTTTCCTAGGGATTGTTCTTAAATTGATTGTTAAACTAAATCGCAAGTGTACGATTTCGTCGTCAAGTAGTAAATGATCGAATCCACAGGGATTGAGACTAATTATTTAACTTAACAAACTTTGTAATAATTTGAACTATTGAAACAATATGATGTGTTTGAAATATTTTCGAATTTTATCAAGAGACGAAAACAGTAAACAACTAAACAAGTATTTGGATTTTAAGGAGAAATAAAAACGACTAGGGATCGAATCCTCTTGTTTCCACTTTATGCATTCAATTTACAACCAACGCAAGTTATTTCATACAAATTGAAGTTCGAAACAACGAAATTAGTTTAAGGACAATTCATTGCCTCATTAACCCTTTACTCTAACTAAAACCCCATAATCCCTTACGTGAATTAAAGCTAGATTAAGCAATAATAATAATGATTCATGAGAACACATGTTCATAAGGTTATATTCCTATATTCCTCCTAAACATGACCAACAATTCAGTTCAAGTTCATAACCCCAATTTCCCAATCGTGAGCATAACCCAAATTCAATTTGATAGTGATCAATTACCAAAAAGCATTAAGAATAGAATTGAAGGCTCAATCATAACTGAAATAAACTTGCATTGAAATAAGTAAATTAACTACATACGAGTTTTCACAAGGTTCATCTTCCCTAGCCTAAGAAATTTAGCAGCTCATAGAGAACAAAGTAGAAAAACAGAAGAATAGACAAAAGGAAGAAGAATACTCCATAGAAAATTCAAAACCTTGTTCCCAAGCTTGAATCCTCTTAGGAGAATGATGAAAAATCGATCCTCTACCTCCTACGGCGTTTTTAGGTCTGAAAAACGTGTCCAAGATCCTCCAAAATCGAGAAAACGCAGAATTTAAACAAAACTGCGCAGGTGCTGCACGTCCCGCGCTACCCACGCGCAGTCCGCGCGCAAGAAAACAGAGAGACACAACAAACAATGCTTCATCTGCGCTCCGAGCTCGCGTACGCGTCAGGAACAATACAGATTAGCGCGCCGGCTACGCGCGACGCAGGATTCGCGTGCTAAGACACAGCACCAGCTCCAGGATGACGCGCAGGCTGCGCTCCACGCGGTCTTTGCGCACAGGACATCAGTTTTTGGCATTTTCTTGATGAATTGGGAAGAGATTTGCCCTTTTGGTCCTTGCTCGTTGACTTCCTTCCTCTTAGCACTTACGCTCAACGATCGCTGCTCTAATCCCTGTGCAAATAAAGATAAAAACCCGGCATAACACTGCACAATATAGATTCGGGAACCAACAAAGTGAACCATCGAATTTATCAATTTAAGCACATAAATGACTTCAAAAGTTCTTCATTCATCATGCAAAACTCAGCTTTAGCTATATAAATATTCATGTGATGAAGATTTATCGTTGATCCAACTGAATAAAGTTATGCATTATAGATTTTTTTTTTTTGAAAAAAGAAAAGGTAAGGAATTTTATTAATACATAGAACCGCAATACATTTGGTAACTTGATCATAAATTTGAAAGCTAGCAATATATGCAGCCACCCATATCAAAGAGTAAACAACTATATGAGCTCGCTTTCTATAAAACTCTACAAAAGAGTTGGTAATAGAAAAAGATGACGTTGAGAAATTATCATTAGTTGGACCATAATTTGTCTTCAATTGCATAACCGCCTCTCCATTTACTAAAGGCAATGGCCCATTAATATCTTTGAAGCCCATAATTGTTGGTGTTGTCCGTTTTAACCGAGACGTGCTATCATGAATGAGTAACGATTGTGGCCCGGTAATAATTAGTGCTCCTTGAATGTTGCGGCCAATAAAATTATCCAGCGTGACGTTTGGAGCATTTATGTCGTTTGATTACTGGTTTGTTATGCTGGTCCCAATTCTTCCGGTAGGATTCTGGTGCGGCGACTTCTCCTCTCTCAGCCATCTGCAACTTCCTTTTCCAGCCCTACATGTCTCTGCCCGTAGTTCGTTGTCCCATTTACGTACAACGTCATCTTTGTCTGGTGGTTTCGTGGTGGCGGCAGGGCCCACTCTGTAGGAGAAAAAGCATCAGGAAATGTTTTGAGTTGGGAGAACAGTGGGATCCTATAGAACCATCCAAATGCCTCTTGTAACGACCGACTCTAATCAGATTGTTACTTACTAAATTAATAAAGTATTAAAGTATAAAGTATTAAAGTTAAACGTGGAGATATTTTTTTTCACTTTACATAATAAACATTATAATGTAAATCCTTTTGTAAAATAATACTCTAGCTGAATAAAATATTTAGATAAGCTACTACGTAGAGGACTTAAAATAAAATTCGTTAATAAATGGACTTTTATAGAAAATTACAACCAACTTCAATAAATTATAAAAGGACTCATAATTAGAACAACTCGACTCAAAAATAGAAATTTATACTTTAATGAATGACTCGTGATCCGGTATCTGCAAATGGTCTCGCAGCAAAGCAAGACCCAGCGTCTACTTAATGCTCTGAACTTGTCCAATAGCCTGTACCTGAAAACAACGCCCCAAACATAGTGAGTTATGGAAACTCAGTAACAAAGTCATTAATTTAAAACGTTTACCGTTGTTCTCCGCTATACATGGTGTGCTACGTATGGAAAACTCTTCCCAGACAAACATAAACATAATTGCAAGACTATTTTGTTGGAACCTAAACGATTGAGATGTTTAGACCCTCATTAATTTTGATGATAACAAAATATTCACAAGAGAACAATTTATGTTCTAACATTTTTTGAAGTGTGCAGATACTAATAATATGTATTTTCTAAGCCACTCAAGCAAGAAGAAAGTAATTCTCAAGAGAAGGATTCATTCTATTTGTCAAAGATCCGCTCATCCTAGTGAGCGCCTGGAAATTCCTCTTTATACACTATGCTTATCAAATTGCTACAAGCGTCCGAACTTCCAACTTTGAGCGAAGCGTCAGAACTTCCAACTCGAGCGGCGTCTGAACCTCACTTCAAATCACGTGT